>JAPMNZ010840815.1:0-11655 GCA_029875035.1 Pomatoschistus microps | reverse complement strand
ATATACCTCATTTACTCTGTTACTCATTCTAAAGCATGAACATGAACATTTTTATGGGCCAAAAACACAACACTTTATTTTGCAAAATAAAGAATATTTAGAGGCAACAAACCATGAGGCAATATTTTCATTCTCAATTCATTCAACTTTACATGGTACAAGCAAACCATTTTTATTTTTGCTTTTTCATTCCATCTTTATCAACGTAAACAATATTTACATAATGTTGCTCTAATTCTATTCCATAAACTGGACTCAAGGGCTTTTTCAAGCACATCTAAAGAAGTTCAAATTCTAAAACCGTACACTTGGTTTTCCATTGGTGGTGCCTCATGTGTGATAAAAAGCCTTCATGTGAATGTATGAGGCTTGTACATCTGCCAGCATTTTATCAGATCCACAAAGGAACAGATTAGTGCTTCCGGATACAGCCACGAATTGCGCATGCACTACAGCAGTATTTAGAGGATAACATTTGCATGTAAGAAAAATATCACTCCATGTTCTGCTTAAAAGACGACAGTGAGTTTTATGAAAAGGATAATGCAAGAAAAACTCACACTAATTTGGTTGGGGTTGTAAATATCTATTCTTGTGGACAGTTGGACAGCAACAAAATGTTTACATGTTACTGGCCCTGTTTCATCATAGATAACATCTCTTTTGTTGGACTTTTGGATAAACAAAACAGAGATGCTTGAGTGTTAGCTGTAGGAGTGAGGTTTTGTTTGATGTATGGGATCCTCCTGGTTTGTTCTAATGTGTAAGTGTCCTGGTGTGTCATGTATCAGCCTCATCACAGAGTTGCTTCTGACTGTCCAAGGCTGCTAACGGCTTGTTGTCTCCACAGGGGTCCAGCCCTTGTCTCTCCACACACAAGAAAAGTCCATATTTCAAGGACTCAGACTCGCTGTAAACATCTTGCACAAAAAAGCAATGCTGTACAACTACAGACTGCCGATTATAGCATCAGGAAGAGTGTTCTGAAAATATTATAGTTGTCATTTACTTTTTTCAAATGAGTCTAAACATTATTTGACTTTAAACTGGAGTTCTTAATTTTCTTGTATTCTTAAATAATCCCTTTCCCTTCTGAAAGAGTCAATAATATGCTGTCTTCAAAAAACCTTCTGTATTCTTAGAGAGAGCCCTGTGAGTCCCTATTTGACACTTTGGGCTGAGAGCTGATTGGCTGAGTGAGGATGGTCCTCTATTTTTCATTTTTTAGTTGTGCATGTGAAAACTACTGATTGAGAGAGCGATGGATGTGAGTTCATTTTTGTACAGTTTGAAAGTTAGGTACCACAGCTACAAAAGGGCATGTTACGGCAATAGACTATACTATCCCATTGCCTCTTTATTTGTATTTTAATAATCATGCATTGGTTCTTTTAGTATTTTAAAGATGTGGTGATTTACTCGTACCTCAGTATGCGCACATGCCTGACAGTCTTTTGTCAAATGTTATCTATTTGCAAAGCGGAGGACATTAGAACAATGAGCCTATACGATCATTTTGGATTGCTTCGAAATATTGTGTCTATCATGGGTGTCGTAGCACTGAAAGGGGAGAAGTACGCCTTTGTGAGAAATGTTTGCCTAGCACGCTGAATATTTACTTTAAATGAGGCGGTGTGTTGCCTGACAGCTGTGTGAGCATATTGGAAGACATTTAACCTTCGTAACAGTCGGCAGCATGAGCATTTGACAAGCCGAGAGGAACAACAACACAAAATAAAAGGAGGGCAGTGCTGGCGTGTGCATGAGCAATAGGCCTCCAAGCGCACTTGGGCTTGTGTGTCTACGTGTGAGAGAGCAGATGTGATTGGCGTGTCCTCTACGCTTGATTGATTTAAAAATATAGACAAGGTGTCGCATGTATGAAAGCTACCAATTTACAAGCCTTCATCTCGCAACTTCAGAGAGATGCTGGCGCCATCAGAATCAGAGCCCAAGTTTGTGTAGTGACCAATGGTTCAGAAGTAGAAACCGCAAAGTGACACCCCGCTTAAGGCTTCTAGCACATGAAGCAGCTTGCCTTTTGTGCTTTTACCTGGCTCTTTGTCTGTTTGTCAGCAGGGTCTAGACTTCTCCTTGATGTCTCTTTCTTCTCTAAGCCACACTGAGGAGCTTTAGAAGTTTACTTGTCCCAGTGCTCAATGTCAAAAGCAATGACCTTGATGCGGCTGAGACACTGTCTGCTGTTCTCTTTCAGGCTCGGATTCTTTGCATATTTCCCTGTCTGTGTTTCTGTAATCACTGAATTGTAAAACCATGTGTGAACACATTATCATGTGGGGGAAGCTTCTGCATTTTTCCCTTCGGTCCCACGCAGTGATAATTCTGTTTGGGAACGACAGCACTGTACCACGTCTAGAGATGAGCAGGGGAGAGAGGCATTGGGAGGTACTATTTAGATAAAACAAATTGCCAGCTGCCGAGCTGGAGCAGCCACAGCACAGATAAAAACCAATGGGAATATGTGCATTATTTTGCATGTGCTGGGGATAGGGTGAATGTTAATTCCTGAGTGCTTCTGTGCAACTCCAGGTTTAGCCTCTAAACTTCTCTTACATGCCTATAACCATAAGGTTGTGATGGAACATGCGGGTAGTAATTAAAATCAATAGCCAGAACTTTTTCAGTCTGCGGCAAAGTCAGCACCAGAAAACCAAAGGGAGGGAGAAGAGGGAGGCCTGGGATTGCATGGATGGAGAGAGCCAAGTACAGATATGTAAAAAGGTGAGGTGTCATCTTATTTTAATTACCCCACACCTCAGAGGCCTGGCACCAGCCCTGCACTAGTGTGTGGGTGGCTTTATGTCCCACTGTCATTGGAAATCTACTGTGTCCTCTGTGGGTCATTTTGAATCACATTAAGCACATATTCTTGTCTTGGTAATGTTAACATTCTTTGACAGATGTAAATAGGCTGAAGCTTTAATCTAAAGAGAAAGTAGCTTGACCACATTCAGATCCACAGTATATCAAAACATGTTTGTTTAGTATTAGTTATAGTAATAGTATACACACTATCTTCTTCCATACTAGCACCTCACACTTGTTTTCTTGTGTGTACAATGAAAAACACAATTGTAAGAGAAAAGGCTTCATTAATTAATTAATTAATTCATTCATTAAACAGTATCTGTTGGAGCATTTTTAAAGAGTTTATAGTAGTATTCAGATGCAGGGCTATAGCAGGAGACGGTGCATTAGGAGTCTGTGCAAACACATAAAAGTCCTATGTTTCCAGGGTGACTCAGAAGGAGAGGTTCATTCTGTCAGACTAACAGCAGAGCAGAGTCCCCTGTTTGTTGATTATCTAGTCCCATTCCTATCAGAGCACAGATACAATCTTCATCTGATCTTTCGCCGGGGATGCAGGCTCACTAGCCACTGTTGCCTATGCACGACAGTTGCCCACAGAGTCCGCCACACCTTCCCGTATACCCTTATCAGAGCCAGATCTGCCATTGCTGTGCTTTCTCATCTCTGTCTTATCTCCTTATTCCACCTTTCTCCTGACTCCCAGCGCCTCAAACACACCAATCACTCATCATCGGCAGCCACCTTTTATCCGGCTCTGTGCATGTGCCAAAGATGCCATGGCAGGGCTCTTGTTCCCAGAGCCTGGTCTTCTCCTGATTAACTGTCAGGGCCAACGCACTGACTGACAAGAAAAGGATGAGTTTGAAGAAACAGGAAAACAGGGTAGAATCAACTTCTTATCTGTGTGTGGGTCAGCTTTTAAAGGAGTCACATTATGTAAAATTGACTTTTTAAACTTTAGATCATGCTACAACATTGTTCCATCATCAAAAACAGACCTGAAGGAACATGTATCTCTGCCCCTTCTGTCTATAAAGTTTGTGTTTCAGCCCCGTAAAAGTATTGTGTCATTTAATCGCTATCACAGCAGCTTTCTGTTTAAAACAAAATGTAAGTTTGCCACGCCTGTGTATTAGTTTTGGATGTTCTTTACCTCATGGTAGTGATTGCAGCTTTGTCCAAATTTTCAACACCTCTGTCTGGTGGTAGCATAGGTATAAGGCAGGCCAATAGCGTTGTTTACCCTTGATACTTCTTCCACCATATGCATTGTGCTGAAGATATTATTTTGCAATCTTAAACAAGAAATTACAAAATAGTCTCATAATCATTTCTAATGTAAAATAAAACATTTGTGATAATTTTTCTTACTTGTCGTCTTTCCAAAAATGTGCAAATATTCAAGTTACTTTTGCAAGGCACTGTATGAATGCCCTCAGCAGTCTGGGGTCGAGAGGAATATTTACTATGTTGCCATGACTGTGTATGTAGCAACAGCATCAGGATATGGACAGAATAATAGCAGATAAAGTGACAAATGAATTGCCAGTGGACACATTGTAAAACGTTTTTTTCATATTATTACTACTAGGTGAATGGCACATAGCAGTGTTTGTTGTTATGTTGGTGGAAAATTTACTCATATTTATACACTTCTTATCTGTTGTTCCAGGCAGCGGCTCCCACCCAAAAATGTCTATTACTACCGCTGCCCCGATCACCGCCGCAACTATGTGATGTCCTTTGCCTTTTGCTTCGACCGTGAGGATGATGTTTACCAGTTCGCCTACTGCTACCCCTACACGTACTCCCGACTGCAGCACTATCTGGGCAGTCTGGAGCGGAGGAATCTGCCCTACCTGAAGAGGGAGCAGCTGGGCCTCAGTGTGGTGAGTGGAGGACAGTGCCTGCATTTTATGGTCGTGTTTTTGTGTTGAATGAGTAAGAGGGGATTGGGATTATACAAGCGTTTTATTTCACCCTACTCCTTCCCTAACCTTGTACTTGTGGTGTATCTCTGTGTTTCTGTTTAATCTATTTTTGGCTAGACTAAAGAAAAATAACAAACATGTCATTTAGGGCAGCTGCAGGTACATTTTATTTGATTTATGTGATGTGATAGCCCTTGAGTTTTTTCAGAACATTAATTGGAGACAGGTGGAGCTCACACTTTACAAGAGGTAGAGGACAAAAATCAATGACATTAAATGCAACGGCTTTAAATGTAGGGGAACATTTAAAACCAGGTCGCTGTATAGAAGGTGTCTTGGATTCAGGAGCACAATATGCAATTCTGCTGAACATCAGTGCCCAAACTGTGAAAATGTTGCTAATTTATTTTCAATTTTATTTTTGGCTTGTATTCTGCCATTTTGTAATGGTTTTGAATAAGTTGACAAAAGGTCACGTGCTACACATTGGCCTGTTCGGTGTGAGGTGCTAGGTGTGCCTGCTGGTGATGACTTGAGCCTCTCATGTTCTTTATAGAAGTGTAGCACCCTGAGATGACGGACTGTAAGCTCCGGGCTGTGTGAGTGCTAATGCTATGTGTGTAATCAGCACAGCCCTCACCTCGGCAGTAGGAGCTAGTGTATCATGTACGCTGCCTCCAGTCCTGTCTGCTCTTATCAAATAATTGTCGGAGAAAAACTCATTAGAAATGCTTGAGAGATTACGACTTTTTCTTCTGTCCCCCAACATCCGTCAGGGAAAGCATGCAGCACGCAGCATGCACCATGAAACTAGCGGTATTTATGAAAGGCAACTGATGAGAAAATGCATGAGTCTGAATAGTAGAAAGCATGAAACACTCTTGTCAATTTAAATGTCAATGTCAGCTTTATTTGTATATCACATTTACAGTAACACCAGCTGCCCAAAGTATTTCACGGGCACAAAATAAAAAAGAAAGGAAAACAGCATAAAATACACACAAATACAAACGTGTCTTTAGACTTGATTTTAAAACCTCCAATGATGGAGCTATTCTAATAAACAAAGGTAGACTGTTCCACAGTTTGGGAGCAGCAACAGCGTACTTTAGTTTTGAGACGAGACCTAGGCACATTCAGCAAAAGCTGGTTTTCTGACCTCATTGCTCTGACAGGAGCACACAGAGATAACAGTTCTGTCAGATATGCAGGGGCTAAACCATTTAAACATTATGAAACAAGCATCAGAATCTGAAAAATCAACTGTGAATGTGACAGGAGGCCAGTATGGTGAGGCCAACACAGGGGTGATGTGCTCCTTCTTACGTATCCGGACTATAGTACATGGAGTTACAATAATCTAACCTTGTAGAAATAAAAAGGTAAATATCTTGTTCAAAGTCAGTTGGTGAAAATTTGCTTAAGACACAGAGCTGGTAAAAGCTTACTTTAATAACTGAATAAATGTTCTTGTTTATCCTGAAAGTGCTAAATTTCTGGCAGAGGGGTGGACATAAAAGAGAGCGCACCAAGAGCATCACTCAGATCAACAGGGGAGCTGGAGCTAAAAACACCAATTTCCGTTTTATTCTCGTTGAGAATAAAAAGCACTTGGGCCAGCTAAGTTTTTACTTCCAGGAGACAGTATAGCAGTGTTGTAATTGACACTGAGGTGGGCTTTAAAGGCATGTAGAATTGTGGGTCATCAGCTTAAGTGTGAAAAGAAACATTCTGTTTTTTAGAATGTGGCCAAGTGGCAGCATGTGCAAAGAAAAGAGGGCAGAGCCTAAAATGGAGCCCTGTGGAACACCACAATTGTGGGGTGCCAAACCAGACTTGTAGGGCCCAAAGTGGACAGAAAAACACCTTTCAGGTAAACACAGTTTAAAGCTGTGCCTTTAAATCAAATGTGAAATTGAAATGCTGTGATCAACAGTATCAAAAGCAGCTGTCAAATCTAAAAGAAGTAAAATGACATGGCAGGGGATCCTGAGTCAGCTGTTAAAAGCAGATCAATACATATCTGAGCAGTGCTGTATCTGTCCTATGTAGAGCTTTAAAACCTGATTGAAGTGTGTCAACAATTCCATTTGTGTCCAGATACAATTTAAATTGGTTAAGGACAATTTTCTTTGGCTAAAAAAAGGCAGCTTCGAAATGGCCCTATTATTAGCAAGAAGCATGTTGTCCAAGGTGGGCTTCTGAAGAAGTGGCTGAACTACAGCTTGCTTAGAGTTTGTCGGAACAAAGCCAGATAAAAGTGAGGCATTAATAACATGCGTGATGTAAGGCCCAACAACATCAAAAACACTTAAACATCCGTCCAATTGGACCGTTTAAGATGCTGGACAACTCTGGAC
This sequence comes from Pomatoschistus microps, assembly GCA_029875035.1. Classification (NCBI taxonomy): domain Eukaryota; kingdom Metazoa; phylum Chordata; class Actinopteri; order Gobiiformes; family Gobiidae; genus Pomatoschistus; species Pomatoschistus microps. The sequence continues at coordinate 4,532 of JAPMNZ010840815.1, read as the reverse complement.
AACTCAGTAAAAGACACTGCTTGAATTCATCAAAAATAGCACACACAGTGTTTACAAAGGAATCAGTGACGCTAGATAAAACCGTTGATACCCTAATGCGTGATATATCAAAAAAAAAAAAATGGTTCAGACATTTTTACAAATTTTCAATGGATTTGAAGATAAAAGTGAATGGCTGAGTTCAACACTTTTAATGCATGATATTAGGGAAACCGTAACAAAACATTTTTGAACAGTTTTGATCACAAGTATAGCAAGGCATATATGATTGTTTTACTTACTACTATTAGTTTATAATGATTTAAGGTAACATGAAACTCTTGACTTATGTCTTACAAATGTATATGTTCATTCCAATCGCCTCTGCCATATCACAGTATTTTACACAGTTATACTTACCCTCTAGCTTACATTTAAAATAATGTTTGAATTAAATCTTGAATGGACCGTTAAAACATGCTTCTTAAAAAACTGGAATTCCAATTTCCAAATATTGGAAATAATGATGGATCGGGAATCAGAGTGATGATATCAGTTCAGTCATTATCATCAACACCGATTTTTACAGAACATTTATAGTTCTGTAGTTACCCACAACTAGTACCGGTAGTTGCATAGTTTAAAACTCGACTGGAAGATTTTTCCCAGACGGTTTTTAATCCATTCACACAAAAAATTCCAGTTCTAACATAACCCCCCAAAACGTCATATTTCATCCTAATTCAAATGCCACGCTCCTCACTGTGTGACAAAAACGCGACGGACACATCTGACTCACAGATTTAGTATGCATAGTTGTATGCAGCTTTTATGGTCATATTTTTCTCTTTATGTTTTCTGGGCCTCCGTGGCAGACAGCCCACCCTCCATCTCTGCGGATATATCTCTCAATGCCTCGCTGGTATTCACGCTGGTACCCTCTCCCCATCACAGAGACAAGCTTTCAGACCATATAAAACTTTTCACAGGCGTATAGCTGCTGTTTTGGTGTGTTATGCAGGGGACAATAGCTTTAACCTTCTGATGACTATAATAATCTCACAGGGATGGAAAAAATAGACCGGGCCATTTGCGCTGGCATTCTTCTATCATGCTGACTAATTTGTTTTCTGTAATGTATTCCAAATCTCCATTATACAGCCGGCTCTGGCAGGTTCAGATACTGTAAAAAAGGTCAATGTCTTTCCTCTCTGTCATAATGAGAGCAGCCACAATTATTGAAGAACATTTTTCATTAACTTACCTAAAAGCAGAACTAAGTAGCACTGCAGAAGTCCTTTTTTTAAATGAGTGGGAAGGAAAACTGTAGATTTGGAGGGACGGAGGAGATAGGAGAGATGAAACCGTTCTGTGCTGAATGAAAAGGGCAAACCAAAAGGATTTGAATATCATTTCCACATCAGCCTCTCAATTCTCTCCACTCATTTTCCACAGCTGATTGAGACTTTAGAGCCAGACTGGATTTCACCTGTTCAGGAAACTCTGCGATCTGCAAGGGAAAGTGGGGGAGGAAGGGAAAACATGCTGGTTTTTTGTGATCGTCAGCTACCATCTCATCTATCATTCATAACAAGAAATGAGCAGACAGGTTTTGTTTGATTTAACTTTGAGGATCTGCGTTTTTGCAGTGATTGGTAATGAGTTCGCTCCAAAGACTTAATGTTGAAAAGTTTGCCTGTTCTGAACTAAAGGACATTTTAAATATTAACTAAATAGCCAACGACCTTATAGGCACTTTCCCTCTAGATTCCCCTTTTTAAACAACTGTATTTACTTATCAGACCTATAGTGATTTCAGATTTTTGTTATGGTACCTTATTTTTTTCAAATTGACTTATGGCTTTATAATATTAGATTACTCTGATCAAATATTTATGCATTGTAGTATTAAAACAAATACACAATTATAACAAGAATAGACATTTTTATAAAACAAAAACGTGTCCTCCACATGTATTCCTCAAAAGTGGCATTCAGCAGTGCAAACACTTCTCGAGCCGTGGCATCACAAGGGAAGCTTTAGTCCCTGTGCGCCGGGTTCATGTCTTTGCTCCTATTCCTCTGGTCTCTTGTCTGTCTGCGCCGCTCTGACAGATTCTCTCTCTCCTTTCCCCCGAGGCTTCTACTGTCCACTGAGACCCACACAAAACCACATCTGTATACACTGAAACAAACAGCACTGTGCCAAAAGATGACTTTCTGCTTTCATTGTGTCAGTGCAGTTGTCTGGTGACATCTTGCCATATGCCTTTGAAGGCTCCTTATTTGGCAACCTCAAAATCTTGGCAAAGTGTGTTTCTTTTTTCTTTTCATTTGTCTTCTTCCTTGTCTATGCTGAAGTTGCAGAGGAAGCACTTTGAGGTTTCCCTGCGATGTGGGAAGGGCAAGGCTGTGACACTATTAGTCACTTCTGACACGACCAGGCCCCCGTCTGTGGAGCAGATGGGAAGAGTGGAGACAGCAGGCCTCTGTGGACACACCGGTGCACTGGCCAGTTAGGAACATTACATAAAACTTCACCTAAAGTCAACTTTAGGCTTGTGCACGATTAAGGAATTAGTCATATTGTCAGCTTCTCAAAAGTATGCAAAAAGAGCTGATAAAAAATAAAACATAATTTTTGCACATGAGCAATGTTATAAATCATTCATTCATTCAGTCATTCATTTTCATCCCCTTTATTGGTCCATTTCTGACTTTTCCCTATTCTTTCCCTATTCTTATCCATGCATTTGTCTCCAGTAGGTTAGACTACAGCAATGGCCTGCAAACTCATGTAAACAAAAGTAATACATTGGTCAAAATGGTTTCAAATATAGTGTATAAAATGAATTTAAAAAGTATCCCCAGATGAAAAAAATGAGCTATCTCCAATGAAAATGTATGTAAATTAATGTAAAAAAGTTTAAATCAATAGATATTTGACCCGACAGAGTTTGACAAAAGGGATGGATGGGTTGGAGTTGAAAGAGAGGGTTGAAACATGGTTAAAAACTCAACAACAAAAAAACTTAATATGTCACCTTTGAAGACACACACTCATCACATTTCTGTTGAATTTGCACAATGTCACCTGAAGACTGTTTGTCATATTTGCTAACCTTGATCAAAGAATGTTATGTTGCCTCTTTGTACAAGCATCAAGCTGCTGCTTTGTCCTTTTTGAATACTTTTCTATTTCATCCCAATTTTATGAAAATTACATTAAAATTTAGTTTTGACTGAGAGGCGCACTGCCAGCTGAACTCTGTCTAGTGGTGGCACCAAGGATAGAGACGCCTGTCAGCTTGGCTCTGTCCAAGGCGCTGAAATGCGAATAAAAACAAAATAGAAAGTGAAAAGAAGGAATAGGCAGATCTTTACGGGTTCTCACTTGTCAAAATGGTCAGGTGCTCTTTGGAAGTGGATGATTCTTTCATCCAAATAATGCTGGGAAAATAAAGCCTTTATTAACACATGACTTAGGACAAATATTATGCAAATATAACATAATTATTGTTTTATTTAAAACTTATTTAGTTCATTTCCTGTCACCCTTAGTCCTTCTCTTGCCCCCTGTCCTTTATAGCTGTATTTTGCAGTGTATTGATGGATTTAGACAGCTGCGCACAGACCTACAACAAACAGGTTTGATATATCCATGATTGCACTTCAGCAACTTTGCTATAAACCAGGGACCACTGTATAAAACAGTTTAGACCTAAGATAAAGACCAAGATCTGTTATCTTTTATAATTATATAGGATTATTTCACTGATTATATAAGATATTTTACTGATTATATAAGATATTTTACTGATTATATAAGATATTTTACTGATAATATAAGATATTTTACTGATTATATAAGATATTTTACTGATTATATAAGATATTTTACTGAGTCCAAATGTTGAGTTTACAATAATCTGTAGAGACTAAAAACCGATATGGCTGAATGTTCAGGTACTGTGTGTGGGAGTGGAGTCACCAAACTTGTGTTTTCTTGTTGGACCGTAGGAGGAGGAAGTGGAGTGGGCACTGCAGCCTCGCTCTCTCCCTCACTCCCTCTCTCCTTATCTCAGTGTTTGTACACTGTGTGCCAAGATCCAATCAATAGCCACTCGAGCCATGGAGAGAAGGTCAGGAGCCACACTGACCGACCGGCTATAGGCAAACTAATGGAGACCCGCGTGAGGCGGTCAGCATGGAGGTGTGCGCACAGAGCCCTTTAAACATGGGCTTTTTGTGATAACGTTTGGTATTTCACTTGTGAACTTTTCCTGCTTTGTACAGCCGAATTTTACAAATTATAGGAGTTCATGAGGTGCAGTACGTTTGTAAACAACTGTTGGAACAAATACCAGTCTGTACCTATATTGGCCAAATCTACAAAATGCAAGAATTAATTTGAAATTGGATTATATTAAAGCTTAGGAGGTTCTTTTAAGACAAAAAAGGTAAAGAAGCTAGTACTTATTAATTACCTAACATGTTTGGGCGGTATATGTCCACCTTTGTCAGAGGTCCCCTTACATTTTTTTGACTTTTTA
>JAPMNZ010840797.1:0-11191 GCA_029875035.1 Pomatoschistus microps | reverse complement strand
CACCCTCACTGAAAGGGAGCCACCCATGTCAGGTAGGGAGGAGCCGTGACATTATTGATCCATGACTCAAACCCAGGATCTTTTGGCCATGGAGCACTAGTGTTAACTGCTGCGCCATGTGCCCATAGGCTAATTGATTCTGTGCCCGCATCAGCAACCAGTCAATCACTCACCTGGCAGCTCTGCGTACCAAATATCTCTCACATGGCTGCATTTACAGTAAACAATGCCCTGTTGAGTGTCCATATCATGCAGCAACCCTGCTCCTCCACATCACATGGTTTAGGCCCCGGGGGATTTCATCTCATAATAATAATAATAATAATAATATTTTCTATTTGAGTTCCACCTCTGCATTCATCATGCAGTTCTCTGCACGGTCTTGGCATATGTGTCAAATCTTTCATGTATCGCTTGCAATAAATATCAGTCTTGTAAACAATGTCTGCAGTCTTATATGCTAATCAGGCAATAACAAAACCCCACAGATCTCAGTTGAACCAGAGCTGTGGTGAAATCAGTTTTTCTGCAGAAACATTCTTCCTCTTGCAGAGTGAGTATGTTTATGTGTGTGTGTATCCACGCGTGTGTTGGCTTTCGTGTCCGCACACGAATGTGTGCTGCAGGGAATCACAGCGACCTGATAAGACCTTGTCCTGGTATACCTGGTCTAAAGACCCATTTGATTGTGTTTTTGTAAAAAACCAATAAAATGTTCTTCTGTGACTATTCTCCTCAAACACGTGTTTGTAATTCTTCTCCACTAGTACTAATTGTGCTCACTAAAGAGGGTTATCACAGCATTCATCAAATTTCCCATTTACAATTGTCAAATGCACATCTAAAATGCATGTTGGATTTACATATTGCAACTACAAATCAAAAAAAGAATACTAAAATTACAAAATGTAAATTCATTTGATGATTGCATTACATTTTGAATAAATGGTCCAAAAAAACATCCAAGGGATATTACATCAATGTGGCTTTATGCTCACATTTATACTTACATCTTACGTACATAGGTGAAATCATAATAAATGACTCGATATTGAATGAAAAGTAGCCACTACAATGTTGGAACAAATGTCACAAACAACCTTTTTGGCAAATTTTCAGGTCTGACATCGACCACACCCCCCTTTCAGCCCTCCTGAAGAGAATCAATGTGAACATTCTTAATATGTCATTGGGGAGATCAGTTCATAGCATATAGTGAAATATTATAAATACAGAGCTCATGGGCTCTCAATTCTATCTGTTAGAAATTATGTATAAATATATGGTATAACTATTAAAGAGTCACATGAAACATTTTGTAGGTTTTTGGATCGTCTGAATTATTAAATAAGAAAATAAAATACAACAAAAAGATTTATTGAATTCCATAAAGGCCTTTATTCCACTTGAATTAGGAGGCCTACAGAGTTGAAATTATCAGAAAAAAGTATAGTGAAAAGGTGTATAAAGTCTGAGAGAGATCCCCAAAAACTGTAAAACTAGATGCCTGTCAAGAGGTGCAGAAGGTGGCTCCACATAACCTTTCCCCAGGACTCCAGCAGCTGAGCACAGGGCCCAGTCCATGGGTCTGACTCAGGGTAGCTGTAGCATTACACTGTTGATTTGCGGTCACAGCTGTGGTTCTATTTTTGCCTTCCTCTTGTTCTCTGCTCTGCAGAACTCAACCGAACAAGAAAGCCTAGTAAAACCAGGCTTTATGTTTGACTTGCATCAAGTCAAACATAATTGATTGTCTTTGGAGCATCAGTACCATAATAATATAATGGATTGAGTGATGAAAAATAAGGACCAAACTAACAAAAACATATTTTTTTTTCTTGCAGGGAAAAGGGTCCTTAAATGTTGCATTATACGAGAAGCTGAAACTATAGTATTTGCTACGAAAAGTGCTGCTTATTTTTTGTTGTTTTGTCATTTGGCAGGAAGTGTCTCAAGCTCGGACGGTCCGACTCCGGTCAATCATTATCATTTCCCTACATGTACTGAGTACGATGCACGATGCCGTCTTTAGACCATGCTGAATGCTGAAGTCAATATTTTGAAATACAATGTAAGTTTTGTCGGAATTCGGATGCAGCCAGGGTCTGTGTGTTGTTGGTACAGCTGGTCCTGTCCATAGACCGTATATTTCAATAGTAACGTCCTGACTACTCTGGAGCTGTGAGAAAAGAACTGAGTGCGCATGCGCGCGCCGGAACAGCTGAAACTGCGGCAAGTGCGCGAGGAATGTGCGCGCGGTGGGAGGAAAGTCGGTTACTTTTAAGGAAAGTCGTCCACCAGCAGGGACGGTGCCACGAGCCTTGCTTTATTTGATTATATTCGACGGGATTTAACAATTGTATCCACAGGACAACAACCAGGTAAGGAAACATACCTCAAAATGTAATTTCACTTAATTTGTCAAAAGAGAAAAACTGTGATAAGAACAGTGCCATTGCCGCATAGTTTTCGGAGTTGCCTCGGTACATCAGTGGTCTGACTGATGGGAGAGCCCAAGTTGAACAGAGACATACATATGTACAATACAATGTCTTTTACAAATGTATAGCATATAGAGTGCGCTCCTTCCCCAATGCCGTTCTAAATGGTGACTATCAAGGTATTTGAGGACACTGGAACACTTTTTTTATTTCAAAGACTGTTAAACTGCTTTCATCCCTCCAGTTGTCTTGCTCTTAGTCTCACCATTTTATCTAGAGCTTTTGGGGGCGACATGTGGGGGCCAATCTGAGCTCTGTCCAACTGTCTATCACTGCTCTGAAATAGCTGTGATCACATGCCCTTAACACACAAGTGGGCTATTTATAGAGGTCAGACAACATCCAGGCCACTCTTTTCTGGCCCTGGCACTTGCAGTGTTGTTATAGGTAGTTTATGTTCATGTGAGTGCAAATAAGACAAGTAAAAGTTTCCATTTGCTATGTTGCATAAAAATACCAAATACTTGTATTCTTAGTTTAATTATGGTAATTGTATATTATGTATTTCTACCATTGCGATCAATGATTTATTAACTATTATCCACTGAATGTTCAAAGATACATTTCAGGAAGAACCAGCCTGCTTGTCAGCGTGGTACAAACATGACTGAGGTGGCACAGGTTGCAGCAGTGGATGTCCATGACATGGAGGATGTTTTCAATGAGAATGATCTTGGTGAAACTGAAGACCAAGAAGAAACACCATCAAATGAAGAAACCAAAGAAACTGAAGTAACTGGAGAAACGGAAGAAACTGAAGAAATTGAAGAAAAAGAAGAAATTGAGGGAACAGGGAATGACAAAGATATGACATCTCAGCTAACAGAGGAAGGCACAAACAGCAGTGAGCCTGCAGAACCACAAGTGAATGGAGTGGAACACAAAGACAGTCAAACTCCCGTAAGGAAACGGGAGCGGTCTAGAGCTGTGAACGGTGTCTCCAAACGCACAGAGAAAGAAAATAAGGATCCTGACACACAGGAAGAGGATGTTTCAGAAGTAGCCTTAAAGAAAGAGGTTGGTGTTCTTAGAAAAACACAAATTAATTGCTCATAGTACTAAATAAGTATGTTTTTCTCCACAGAAACTGCTGAAAACCAACAAACCAGTGGCCAGAAGCTACGTACCAAAGGAAACCCAGGACAAAGGTGCTGTGACAAACAAGTTTGAAGCCATGCAAAAGGCACGAGAGGAGCGCAGCAGGAAGCGCAACCAGGACGAGCAGCAAAAGAGAAAAGACCAGTACATTAAGGAGAGAGAATGGAGCCGGCGCAAGCAACAGGTCTAAGACAGATAACCTACTAATGCTGTGTGCACGACTCGCATGAAGGCATGGTGTGAAGTGACCGCGTGACCACCGTCAACAAGGCTGTGAGAACTCATCACTCTTTGCACCTCATGGAGTAAATACTATAGCAGTCAGTATACACTCATACCACGGCTCTGGAAGTATAAATCCCTATTCATGAAAAATAAAAACAGAACATTTTCATTGATTGTTTGAGGCGAATGACCACAAGACCTGCATACTTAGTGTATGTTTCTGGAAAGTGAATGACCACAACGTATTTACCACATTTTTCTTCCAGAACACGTGCGGACTGCCCATCAGGGGAAACAGTTCAACACTCCTTTGTTTGTCTATAAATTAAGATTTTTGTTTTGTAGTTTGGTTTGATAGCAAGAAATAGGGCTGGGCAATAAATCGAATTTAGACATTTAATTGGCTTTTGAGAAAATGGAATTTGTGAAAAATGTGAAATTCATGAAATCGAATGAAGGATATTGTGAGAGTTCCAGCAGCACATGGATTATACTTGCAATATCAGCATAGTCTGTACAAGACTTTCATAATACGTACTGGGGAAACATAAAATAAAAATGGTTTATTGAGCGGAAAGATTAAAAAATATCTTTACGGGCACACTTGAATGAAAATCAATTTAAAATTGAAATCGTCCAAAGCAGGAAATAAAATTGAGATTTAACTTTTTTGCCATATCCCCTAGCCCAAACAAGAAATGACCAAATATAAAAGACATTTTGTATTCTATAACCTTTAATAGAGATGGGACAGTCCACACTGTAGGCAGGTTTTTGTGAAGATGAAGATTCACAAATAATAAAACGGATACCAGGATACTAATTGATACTAATACTCTTGTTTGACAGACAAGAAAACATTTTGGGGGCACTTTTGCCAATAGAACAGCCAGTATCTTCATTGTCCACCTGGCATTGCTAGTGTATGTATCCTTGAGCTAAATCAAAGACCAAACTAATATCGGTGTTTATTAATGGTTTAGTTGAGTCGTCATGAATGAGTTGAAGAGATGACATGCTGCAGAGTGAGAGAAGGGTTAAGACAGGCTTTATGTCCAGATTAAGTGTGGTGAGGGACCTTCACCAGTGATACTTTGTAGTGTGAGTGGATTACAGCTGATACCAGGACAGGTCTGCCATCGTTGGCCCATCTCCTCTTCTGTGTATCCACCAACACTACCGTCCAATCAGCTGTCCATCCTCAGGTCATGTGTCTTGGCTATTACCAGGGATTAGAACTTGTATTTTCCAGGACCAGCATGGCTCCTGAACAGCAAAAGAGATGATCCCAGCTAATTCGTTCACCTCACCACATTCTCTTTCTTATCCACTGCAGATAAAGGAACTACTTGCTTCTAGCGATGAGGAGGAGGAGGTGAAGCCTGCAAAGGTGGAGAAGTCATATGTCCCCAAGATTACGGGTAAGACTCACAAACAGGCATATAAGAAAATGTTGGCGAGGAAGTGTGTGAAAGGTATAAGCTTAAATCACTTTTGATCCTTAGGAAGTGTAAAGGGGAAGTTTGCAGAGATGGAGAAACAACGACAAGAGGAGGAGAGGAAGAGGATGGAGGAGGAGCGAAAGAAACGGGAAGCTCAAGACAAAATGGAAAAGGCCAAAATTAAGAAGGAATTGGCACAGAAAGCAGCTGAGGTATGTGGACTGATGTTGGTGAAATAATTTAGCTCTGGCAACAATCAGTAGCCACGAAAAGGAAATATTACACCTTTTTGGCTTTGAAAATTATAGACGATTTCAGAATGTGATATAATAACTTCAGTAACAAAATATAAGGCAAAGCAAAACAAGTATGAAGGGAAATGATATGCTTTTTGATTTTGGTTTTTCAAATTTGAAAATTAAACGCTGCATTACATTTTCTGTGTGTTTGCAAAGAACATTATTATACCTGAGAAATTGCCAAAACGATTTTATGGGGAGTACTTTTGTTTTGTTTAAAAGGCAGAAAACTGTGTGATGTCGTAGCGTTACAATTAACATACAATAACAGGACTAAGACATGAGCTTTTAGACAAAAAGGGCGGAATTTTGTGTTTGCGCCATAATTTCCTGATATTAGCGCGGATGGATCTAGAAATATTATTTTTAAACATGTGTGATATGTCTCCTTTAAAATGAGCTAAAAGTGTTGAACATTGTAGACACACCTGTAAGAAGCTATTATAATGTGATTGTTCATAAACTTGGATGAATATGTTAGCAACAAGCTGTGATTTTATTGCATCTCTAAGAAATTCAATGATTAAACTAGCTTGTGGAGCTATGGAGTACAGATGGAGGCAGATCTTTTGATTTGGTTCTCTTGTATTCAATGTACTGCCCATTTCTTATAATGGTCAACACTGCTGTGGTGAGTTAGTATTGTACGTAATGTGCCACGTTCAACTGTTTCCATTTTGAAATGTTGTAGAAACAACCAGAGCTTCCACCAAGCGACCAGCATTATATGACTGGCAACTGTTTTCTACACCTACTTGTGCCAAAATTAGCTCCAGACCTCTTTACTGTTACTGAATTAGACTGCAATCTGACCTACTGCAAGTGGAGACATTAGACGGTTGGGACAGCTTCTGGCCCATTACCCCACTCATGATAGGAGATGTTGAAGGATGAATTGTTTTTGTATCTGGTAACCCAGCTTTTGTTGCTTCTTTGATATGCAGAGCTATAATAACCACCCAGTTTTATTTGGTTGCTTTAAGACTGTGAGAATGGCTGGAAGTGGCTATAAAAGTTATTTAATAAACTTGACAAACTTTTGAGAATTGATTTTGTCGGTCCAATCAAAAGAAATCTGAGCTAACAAGTTCTAATTACTGAGGGTTAGGGTAAAATAGGTAATATATATATATATATATGTATATCCTGCCAATGAAAGTGAATGAAAGACGTTCAGTGTTGTGTCATGACAAACTGGTGTCATCAAAAGGTTGAATCTGACTGGAATGTATACAGCTCCAGAGCCAGAGCTGAAAAAGCCCCCAACAAAAAAAGTACCGGGAACTAAAAAAGGAGTGAATAAAAGCCTGTTTTAATCAATTGGACAAGAGCTGTGATCAATCTTTGATGATCTTTGTCTATCTTCTGCTGCACTTGACAAATTGTGAATGTCCAACCCATGTGTAGTTGTATGTTAGATTGAACTAATTGATCGAAACTTTACTTTTGCTTTTTAAAGTTTTCAGTTTGCAGCATTGAAATCTTTGTACTGTCATTCTAGGAGGGAGACGACACAATACTGGTCCGTGTGGTACCAGCAAAGTCTTCTCGACCTCCTGGTAAAATCAAGATGAACTTTGAAGACCTGGAAAAGAATCGAGAGGAGGAGTTACAGAAGAAAGCAGAAGAGGAGAAAAAAAAACGCTATGATGAAAACAAACGCTCATTCAGAGAGTCAAAAAGACACTCTCTGGCACAACAAGTGAGTCACTCACGGCTGGGCCAAAGAAAACATGTTATCGGCTGCCTTGGGTTTGGCTTTTGACCAACACATTCAAACGTTTGTGTTCAGGATGAGGAGGAGAAGTCCACAGAGATGCAACAAGCAGCTCCTGGCAAGTTGAAACTGACATTTGAGGAACTTGAAAAAGAAAGACAAGAACATAGGAGGAAGCAAGCTGAGGAGAAAGCCAAACGTCGTCTGTTAGAGGAAAAGAAAGCATTTGAGGAAGCCAGGCTGGAAATGGTAAAATAATATATGCATTTATCTATATATATATACCGAATAGATTATAAACCATTTTGTATGTAAACAAAATAACAACAAAAATTACACCAAACCCGTAATGTTCTTGCTTTGCTACCAGGGTGATGAAGAGGAGGATTTGCAGTCCACTCAGCAGGATGGCAAAGAGGAAATGCGGCCGGGAAAACTGCGGCTAAGTTTTGAGGAGCTGGAGAGGCAGAGAGTTGAGGGTTTACGCAAGAAAGCCGAAGAGGAGGCCAAGAAACGGATGGAAGAAGAGCGAAAATCTTTTGCTGAAGCAAGAAAGAGCATGGTCAGTGTGTGATTGTGAGATCTCTTCTGTTGGAGGGTCTGCCTCCTGCTTTTCTTCATGGAGAATGACGCATGCTTACTTCACAGCTGGTAGATGAAGATGATGAGGTGCTCATGGCGTTACTAAATCTGGAGGGCAGCAAACCTGGTAAAATATGTGCAAGTTTTGAGGATCTAGAGCGCCAGAGAAGAGAGGAGGAGCAGAGGAGGTCAGAGGAGGAGGCCAAGAAGAGACTGGAGGAGGAGAAGAAGCAATTTGCAGAAGCCCGCAAAAGCATGGTAAGAAGCTTGTTCTGTACAGTACAGTGTATTTATTTTCTGTGTTTTTTTTCTCAAAAATCTTTAATCATCAAACTACACTAACAAACGTAGCTTAGTACTGTATTTAATAAACTCTACCAATAACTACTGACTTTATCGCACCCCCATAATATGGAGGTGTTTGAGGAATTGTTGGTCTTTGCAAACGTCTATTTTTGATAAGATGGGGTCAGTAACTACAGTAACAGCACCACCAAATGAATGCTCACAACGATGTGCACCATCACACAGTGTAAATATTATAATGAATTCTTGTCTTCACGTCAAGTTAGACTAAAGCCACTATTTTGATGACTTATTGGACTATATCATACTGTTGTGGTGGGTCGAAAGGCAAAGCTCTGTATTTACCGGTCATAGCCGGGATCACGGATTCAAGCAGTCGAAATGAGTTTCCTCAGCAGAGTGGTCGGATCATGTCCCACTTGGAGGAGGCTCAATATTCCCCAAGGGGTTCCAAAACATTTATGACTTTACTTTTATTCATTATACTTTTACGATTATTACTCTTGGCCTTCTTGGAGGGTTCTTCTTGATTTTTATTTCAAATGAATTAAGTTGATTATGCCACACATTCTAACACATTTAGGATGTATATTCTAACCACATGATGATGTTATGTCGACACTGGTTCTTACAAATACATATTTATTCTGCAACATCCTCTTTTAACAATTTTTTTGTGTGTTTAGGGCTATTAGGATAAATGATTTTATTTTATATTTTAAAGATATGTATATAGTTATTGTCAAAAGTTATTGTTTGGCATTTATATCCATAGATTCTAGAGGAGGACGGAGAGATGATCCAGTCTGAGTCTCAGGAGGCACTGCACCCAAGAAAACTGGAGATGAACTTTGAAGAGATGCTGAAGGAAAAGCAGGAAACGGAACGAAAACGCAAAGAAGAAGAACGCAGGACGAAGCTTGAACAGGAGAAGCAGCAATTTGAACAGCTTCGCCAAGAGATGGGCGTGGTCAGTGTTGGATCAAGCGATTGCTATAATTATCAAACACACTCAAATTATGACCACAACAAATGCGTATTTAATCATACTGTGCATTCCGTGCATATGATGTACTAGAGGGCATAGTTCTATTTGTACTTAATGTCCAGTCATCAAATTTAGAATTAGGAACGCAAATGCATAAGGGGAACAAAATCGTTCATGCTTGATAATAATGTTGTTATTTTGTATTTTATAGGAGGAAATCAATGAAAGCTCTGACATGGTGAGCAAAGAATATGAGGAACTGACAAAGCTTAAGAGGACTGGTTCTATACAAGCAAAGAGCCTTAAATCAAAGTTTGAGAAGATCAAACAGCTGACTGAAGAAGAAATCCAGAAAAAGATTGAGGAAGAGCGCGCGCGAAGGAAAGCTGTAGATGAAGAAATTAAAGAGAGGGAGTCTGAAAGATTCAATGAGGTACTTCAACATTTAAACGTTTTGACATAATTCAGTAAAAAAATTACTGTATAATTATGTGTTACCATGTTTTTAAAGGACGAGGAACAGGAAGAAATGACGGCTAAGACGGCTGAGGACACACCATTCAAACAGAAAGTTGACATGCGAGCACGGTTTGAACAAATGGCAAAAGCCAGAGAAGAGCAAGAGCGAAAGAGGATAGAAGATCAGAAACTACAACGAATGCAATTTGAGCAGCAAGAGATAGATGCTGCCCTCCAGAAGGTATTCTTGACTGTCATTGTGAACGGTTATCTACTGTTTACTATTAAGCCTACTGGACAATATATTTATCAATAATGTCGTCTGGAAATTCCCCTCTAAGTAAAACTTCTCTTCTTTTACCTCTTTTAACATACAAGGGTTATTGTGGCCTCTATTGCTATTTCAATGGACTTTTGAAAAAAAAGCAATGTGACAATTTTCAATGTTACAGTACCATTAACTTCTGGAAACTGTTTTATATATAATTAATGGAAGTGCGCAATTTTGATAACTGGGGAATGAAAACTTCTAATTGGGGTCATTTGAGTGGTTATGGTTGTCATTATAAATTATTTTATAAAGTTCTCTGGAAATTTCCAAACAACATTGCATGGCTGTTTAAACGATCATCCACAACTGTGTATGTTATTACATGTTATAAGAGGATTTGTGTCCCATAAAATGTCTCCTTTAATGTATTGCATAGTTATTTTCTCTGCTCCATTCAGAAAAAAGAAGATGAGGGCGATGAGGAGGGAAGCATCATCAATGGCTCTGCAGCCTATGAAGACGAGGAAGACCATGCAAGGTCTGGGGCCCCGTGGTTTAAAAAGCCTCTGAAGAACCAGTCAGTTGTGGACTCTGAGCCTGTTCGGTTCACGGTTAAGATCACAGGAGAGCCAAAGCCTGAGGTGACCTGGTGGTTTGAGGGAGAGATGCTCCAGGACTGTGAGGACTATCAGTACATCGAGAGAGGCGAGACCTACTGCCTTTACCTGCCCGAGACTTTCCCAGAGGACGAAGGAGAGTACATGTGCAAGGCTGTGAACAGCCGAGGAACTGCTGCCAGCACATGCATCCTTACAGTGGAAAGTAAGACCACATTAGTGTGACCGCATGTCCGAGTGATGTCTCATAACTGGACCGAAGTGGACCGCATGCTCCTCTTCCGCATGATTTTGTAAAGATTGTTAGAATAACAAAGCTGCTTTTTTTCTCTCTCTTTCAGCGTACGACTACTGATGATCGACCATGCGCAGGGAGATATGTTATTGTTTTGAAACCATTTTGTAAAAAAATATATATAAATAAATAAAATAAACCCTATATGATTGTTGAACAGCAGAGGGAGCAAAGCATGGCATTCCACAGGCAAGATATACCACATACAAGACACATGCAACAGAGAGAAATGTCAACTGTGTTTACTTACTACTGTCAACTCTGCACTCGGAGTAGAGAAGGGTTTTATGTGCCAAATCTGTTTTAATTTTAGTCCCCACAATGTTAGTGTAGTTTTTTATGGATGACTGTGCTGATGTTTTATACAGGCACTAGGCATAGATTACAATGC
>JAPMNZ010840788.1:0-13581 GCA_029875035.1 Pomatoschistus microps | reverse complement strand
GAAAAGAGCATGATTTAATAAGGCCTTTTGAAGTATTGGGGTCATTTAATGATGACTTTACATGCAAATATTACATATTGCTCCTTTAAAACAACTTTTCACCAATAACATTGAAATGAGAAACAATTTGAACATCCATTGTTTTGGATACAGTACAATCCAATCATGATTAGATTTGAAAAGGTTGAGTATATATTTGGATACAGATCATTTTATACAGAGTTCAACATCAAAACACACTCCTCCTGGGAGCAGGCCATTAATCAAGAATATTTGTTGTAGATTAATGATGTGTTAAAGGGTAAATCCCACTTCACCTGCCGCTCCAGGCACATATCTGCTCACCACAACACGCTGAATTTACATGATCAGTCTATAATTCTTAATTTTGCAACAAAAAAAAACTTTATTTGCAACATTAATACTACGGAACATGGATGTGGGAACTATTTTCTGAGAAGGGGGCGGGTTTTTGTTCGGAGAGTGAAGGGGAAGACGAATACTTGGATTGGACTGCCTAATAACATAGCCTCTAAATTGTTATGAAAACGAAAATGAAACATTATAAATCAAGTAAGGCACATATCAAACTTGTTTATTTCAAAGCTGTATGGCACGTGCGCACCATGAGACGCACACACGACTCCAGGAGAAGGTAGGCTTCGTAAATGAGAACTTTCATATTTTTCCAAAAGCAGACCTTCTCTCAGTAGACCTACTGATGAATTGTTCATGCAGATTAGAAACATAACATTCATCTATCAGGTCTATGCGCATACATATTGGCCAAATGCGTCAGTCTCTCCTGTTTCATTGTGTTGCGAAGCCAGCTCGTCAATCTGCCAAAGGCTGAGATGGCGCATCTGCGACAAGACAGGTACAGATTTTGCCACCCCTATTTCCGACGTCAAAGCTACGGAAACATTCAACGCGCATGCTTCAACTCACATAACATCGAATCAAACAGCCGTGTATGAGCGCTCTCTAGCGGCGGTGTAAGCGTATGACAGTTCACACATTGATAAAAAATATTTTTCCACAATTGTTGAAATGTATTGTAAATCATACCTTTCTTGCCAGGTCAAGAGGACATTTATAATGTCTAAAATATTAATAAATCATGTATGTGAAAAAAGCTGACCCTATCCTGGGGGAAAAAATCCACCCGTCAGTTCTTTCAAGAGGAGTGGACAAAAATTCCACCAATTTACTGTGGACTTTCGAAGGGGACACAAGGGTACAATGTGTGGCCCAAGTTAACCATGTGTATGGAAGTATGTGATGTAATAAAGTATGACTTCAACTGTAAACTTCTCCTGTGTCCATGTCTACTTACAATGTATGTAGAATTACTGCTACTAAAAGACAGCTCAAACGCACAGCTCTTGCGTAAAACGTATAGGAAATATTAAAAAAATACTATTTTTTTTGCAAACTTTCAATTAATCAAAAATAAGATTGTTTTATTTTTTTTAATTTCATTTCCGTGATTTTCGGCTTTGAGGTGGAAAAATACATTATACATTCTCACATCAAAAGAGTTGATACTGATGTATTTAAGAGTAACTTAACAGTGCATAGATAATATTAACATGATATATTTGGAGTTAATCAGCAAACAATCTCTGGTCTTTGCTTATATATTAAAATAAAAAATCTTGTAAAATAAAATAACTGATTTTTGCCCATTTCTGAATCATAACATGAGATACAGAAATGTCTAAGTCCAGTGGGAACTGATGAAAAGCTTGAGGTTGCTGTGAACACAGGACATATGCAAAATACACAGAGCTCTTCTCAGGATGAATATACATCAACCTCTTACACAATGGATGTAGGAAGTTCCCACTGCCACAATTAGTTAAAAGTAAAACACTTGAAGTTCATTATCTTTTTTACAACAGGTGAAATTTCATAATCAACCATAAAAAGCACTTTTGTGGTCCTCAAGTATCAGTGCAAACCCATTACAAAAATATTCTAGAGCAAAGCACTTGACAGAGCACTTTCTGCCACTGGTCCATCTTGGAGTGTTTTCATAATACATTCACAAACAAAATAAATAATAAACTCGATTTCAACTCCAGGCCATTCTGTGTGGAGTTTGCATGTTCTCCCCATGTCTGCATTGGTTTCCTCTGCATACCAATAAAAACCAGTACAATAGATCTGGCATGTGCATGGCAACCCTGCTCCCATCACTGTGTGGAGTGAGAGGAAACATGTTCAAATGTAAAGCGCTGTGACTGTGAAAGGCGCCATATGAATAAAGACCCGTTACTTACTAAACAATGGAATAAAACAAAGCTTAAAATATTAAATAAATTACAATTTCCACAAAGAAAACAAACATTTGTCAAGTGTTTGATTCAAACATAGAGGTGGTGTTAACAGGAAAATGCATAAATTAAAAGAGGAACTTCCACCTTTCGTACATCTTCAGTGTTGCATTAAGGTGGTTATGCCACACACAACAGTCAGTTGTGAACAATAGAGTGATTGTAACACACCTTCCACATCTAGTCCTCCTCCAGGTGCTGCTTTGTTAAGAAGTATTTAAAGAACTCGTACACAGACCAGGCAATCGCAGTTGAGGGCGTCTGATATATCACTCGTGCTTGGACCCCTTTAAAGAAGGCAGCCATGCCCCCCAGCCTGTACACCGTCCTGAAGGCATTAGCCATGCCTGATAAGTGCCCACTAATGTTCATGGAGTCCAGTGCTACATTCTCCTGTGTGTTGAGTAATGTTTTGCACACGTCCAGAGGAGTGGTTACTGCAGCAGAGATAGCCCCTGCTGCTGCCCCGGACAGAATGTGAGAACCTGGATGATACAGTCTGTTGGGGTTCAACTGTTCTTGCATGAGCTCATATGTGATGAAGTGGACCGCCTGAAACGGGATGTTCATGGTCAGCTGGGTGCTGTAGCTGCGGTAAAAGGCTCCGACTCCTTCTGAGTGAGTAATAGTCCGGAGACAGTCCCAAAGACCCCGGTAAGGGGAATTATACATCTGCATCCTCTGCTTCACCACTAAACCATAAAAGAAAAAAAAAGTTTTAAGTTTTAATTTGAATTGCAAATTGAATTACTTAACTTTGTTACCTTCTGCTGGATTCATAATAGCATCATGAAGAACTGTGGCAACACTACCCGCCACACCTGTGAACATAATATGTAAAAGTTATTTTCAATTCAAAGCAGTTTAAACACAGATATAAAGTGTTGTGTGTTCACAAGGAAAATGAAAGCAGTGTAAATAGTATTCTAGTGCTTTGATCTGCAATATCTGGTACCATTTGCTAGATGGCTGTTTCGTCCGTTCTGAATGGCATCACTCAATGGCCGTTTGACTCGTTCGTAGCAGGCAAAGTATAGAGCATGTGCTGGTCCAGCCCCCAGTATGGTGATGTTGAGGCCCCTAAAAGGTCTCCAGAAGCCCTCAGTCCGGGCGATGCGTTTCAGTGCTTCATACACACTTCTGTACTGTGCGTTTGGATCTGGCTGCAGACTCTGCATCCTCGTCTTAAACAGAAAAGAAACACATCAGTTGTGGGAGAAGTAAACTGCAGAGCCAAGGAAACTGCTTCACTGTGATCTGATGCATCAACAATCACAGGCACCTTTCTGTGACACTGAGGTCTCTCCTAGCTACAACAAGGTGCTAGTGTATGAGGATCGATGGTCGCTTTCTTTCCTCATCTTGTTTTGCTATTGTTTTTATTACATAACCTCACAGCTGAAAATGCATACGGTATATACAACAATTTGTTGTTCTGATAGTGCCAGTTTAGTTCAAAAGTTCAAAAGAGATTAAACAAAACAATAATGAAATCATACTTGTTTTTCAAACTTCTATACTAAAGTATATCACTCATATTCTATTTCTAGGGGTCCAAGATAAGATGTTTAATAGATCTGCAACAACAGGGCAATGAATACCAAAATGGTGTTTCAATATTTGCCATCATTTATATTGTACTAACACAAAATACATTATTTTCAAACATTAATCATCAAGTTGTTTCTGTCAAAATGTATTGATATTTACAATGACTTTATCAGTAGGTAATGTAACTGAGCTATTGATAAAAAAAATGGTTGCATATTTGAGGTGTGCATATTCACTATTAGGACAGTTAGGTATAGTGGTGTTTTCACTGTAAATTAATGTGTGTAAACCTTAGTGTTTATTTAACAAATGAGGATGATACTCATCCACACCCATTGACAGGGCGGACTCAAAATGTGCAGAACAATGATAAGATGTACGGCCTTTTAGTAACAACTCCCTACCTAATCCAAAACCTTCATCAGTGGAACAAGTTATACAGAGAGATAAAAAAAAGGTTTGTCAGGGGTGTGGAGATGCAACCCCACTGACAACCAAGAAGTACTTCATATTTATATAAACAAACTTCTTATTCTTTAAGTTACCTAGTGGGCACAATCTGTCTATCAAACACTCACCAGAAGTTACGCATTTCCTTTTCAACACAAGTCGCTAAGGACACTCTACAAGATCATTGCTGTGCAATACTATGGAAGCTGTAGGATACTTTTCTGTCTGTGGAGCTGCAAGACTCAGGATATTAGAAAGGAGACTTTTTTTATTCTTTTATCGGGGAAATACGAAACATAAACAAGCCTTTCAGTCCATTATATGAGTAAAGTAGTGGGGCTTTGAGTGAATGACGATAGAGATGGCTAACTGTTGAAATGGTGGCACATGATTGTCGTATATTTATAATACGTGATTACTTATAATAACTGTATAACCTAGTATGAAGTCAAGTGCTCTGGGAGTCCCTCGTGCGTAAATTGGCTAACTCAGGAGCTAACTAAGGATGGGAAGCTTCAGAGGTTTCCTGTTGTGCCTAGGCAACGACACATGCTAAGCCTTGTACCTGGACTCAAAGTGACCGTGAAATGCAGCATTGTGACGCATAGTTACCTTGACAGAGTCCACGGGGTACATCACGGTGTGCTCCAGGATTCCAGCCACGGCTCCCGCTGTCATGTGGATCATCACAGGCACATGAGGCGGCAAGCTCTCGTAGTCCACTTCACTGCTAAACGCAATGTTTTCTGGGCCTTCAACCTGCGACATTTCAAGACTTGTCACCACCGAGTTGGACTCCATGCGTGGCAAGTCTTTGGGAGGTGAATGTATGGTTTAGATGGCACTGGAAGAGCCCTCATCGACACGAAGAGCCACAACATCATCAACCCTGAACACGCGGCTCTAGCCAATCACGGCACGGATACTTACACGGAGGGCGGGACCTGGGCGCAAACCAACCAATCAAAAGTTCTCATTCAAAAGAGTGCACGGGAGTTGTTGTGAATGGAGTTGCCACTATGGTTTCCACACAATCAGTTGTCCGCTGGAGTTGCACAAACGTCTTGAACACTTTTATTACGCATTCACAAACTATGTAAAAAAAAAATAAAAACTGAAAATAAATGCGGCCTTCGCGTAGGTATAGGCTTAAACAGTGAAGCACGCAAGCAACCATACATCTTGTAAAATATGTATGTATAACTTTTCATTTGACTTAAATTTGCGCAAAAATCAAGAAAATATGCAACGTCATCCTCTTCGGGAGTGCCAGTAGCCTATGTAAATGACTATTGGAATAATGAGGGGAAAAAAAACTATTACACACAGCATGGTGGAATTTATTTATCAAATACGCACACAAATAAACGTGTTACACTCCGTAAGTTCACATTAATGCCAGTGTGCAATGGCTTCTACAAATGAAGCCCCATCCCCAAAAGAAAGACAGTGAACAGACATACAGTACAGTATATTGCACAAGACACGGCTGCAAGATAGATGAAATGCATTGCTTTTGTGGCTTGTATAAAATGGCCAATTAATTTTACAGGAATAAACTATAAGACAACCCATGAAACACACCTTAAAAAAGGCAAAAGTAGGCAATTACCGTACCATACAAATAAATAATCTCCAAAAAGTCCATCCCAAAAAAGTGCTTTATCTTCTCAAATGTGTGGCACAATTATAATCTATTAGAACAGTATCTCTTATGTGGATATGCCCAAAGGATTTAAAGATATCTCAATTGATTTTGGAAGCTTGCCCAACAAGCAGATTAGTCAAGACCAAAATAAGAGGAAAGTCAGACATGCCATTGGAAGCTCTGTTTAAGTTATAGGTTAATAGGCAGCGCTGGTGATTGGATGCCTGCTTCCAGCCACACGGAGGTAGAGGGGCTGCAACGCTGTGCTGTACGCCGGTGGATTCGCCTAAGCCGCAGTAAGTACAGCATAATCGAAAGCAACACAATGAAGAAACATGCCAAGAATAAGTAGTGGTTGTTGATAAAAGAAAAACTGTGCCGCCAGTGAGAGTGTAATCCTTTTAGGCTTTCCTGTTGGATATCCCTAAACAGAAACAAAGAGCATTATACTCAACAAATCACGACTAAATATTGCTGTGAGATTAAAGAGTTCCTTGGGTATTAAAATGTGTCATGTTGCATTACCAAAACAAACCTAATACAAAGTAATTAGAAATCCCTGCTAAAATATTGTAGTGTAGTTGCAAATGCATCTTACCTCAAAGGCAGAAACCTTGTACGGTAAAGTATTGCCCCTAAAGTCCATTGGACTTCTTTGTCATATACTAAAAGGGCCGTCTTGAGATTTTGATACGTTTTTGGAAAAGAGAAGCCAGTGTGCAAAACTTCATACATCCATGCAGACTTAAAGCACTGGTACCTGGAAAGAAATACAATCAATAAAACATACATACGTGAATGTAGTATTATTGTTATGTCATAGTAAAGAAACAAACAAGTATTAAAGCCACATACTTGAGTCTATGAAAATCAGCATGAGAGGCATACAATCCAGCATCAAAGCGCTCCTTCAGTGTTTTCCACCGAACGGCACAATAATTCTGGAAAAGGTAACATCAAATGCATTAAATACAATTCAATGATGTCTAGTTATTAGTTAAAACATGTATACCTTAGCAGCCTGTGCATACTTTGTTGCATTGTACTCTCCACCCATTCGTAATACATCCTCAGTGCAATAGTAGAATTCAGAAAAGCCATAAAACTGGCTGTTTTCAAAGTCGATTGTGGGCTGATAGACACCGCTAAGAGATGTTTGATTTTCATTGGTACGGTTCAAGTATGGCTGGAGGAGTTGTCTGCACTCATCAAAGTCCCCTGTTCCTCTTACAAAGAACTTCAGTGTTGAGGACCCAATGACATCCTCCATGTCAGTGGGCAGACAAGGATCGAGGAAAGGAGAGTCAAGCGTTTCACCAAAATGCTCATTTAAAATCCTGGATGAATAAGCACAAAATGAATTACTTGCTTTGACCCATCCACTGTAGAACCCAAAACATGGATTGAGTCTTACTTATTACGCATTATTGTATTTCTTATTATGTCCTTCTCATATCTTTGACGCGCTGCATTGCCACCAAAACCCAAGAAAGTTGAGACATAAACTCGATACACATGCTCTGTGCGGTGTGCATCACACCCCAAGTTAAATTCAGCCAGAAAAGTTTTGGCCACTTCCTCCTACAAAAGACATATCATGTAAGCAGAAAGTACAGGCTTTCAAATAATATATCAGCAATGATCATGTTATAGTGAGGGAAACTACAATATTCACATTAAACATTTCCATCTTAACTCATGCAACAATCTCACAGTGATGAGGAGAGTTCTTCTCCACAGGACAATAATGGCACATTATGTTTAAATCAGGAAGTGACAGACATTGGAGGGGAGAAGAACAAATAGAGTGAGAAAATAAAACAAAATTGGTTGTGGATAATAACCTGCTGTGGAGAGGCAAAGCTTACAGTTTTGGGTACTTCATAAGCAATTTGTGTGGAGACACCACCCATGTCCAAGACACCAGCAGTCCTTTTCCTCACTCGCGCCTCCTGCTGGTCACCACCTGGGACATTTACTTCAACTACAGCTTCTCCTTCTAAAATGACAGAGGAAAAGTTATTAAATCAAACATAGTATTATCATTATGTTCAACAAAAAGTCTTACCATTTCGGCCATTATACACATGGTTGAACTTTCCCAGGACAAAGTTAATGCCTATCCATGCATAAACACCTGAATAAAAAGAGGAAAGAGGCATCATTTAAAAGGCCAAGATGATCAAAAACCCCAAAAAAAATTAAAAAAAAGAAAAAAAAAGAAAATAAATAAAAATAAACATGCCTTCTTGCTTTCCAGAGATTACTTCCACGTGAGAGTCAGAGAAAAGGAAGTTGAAGTCCACTGGAATATCTGTCCGCAAATCTTCAAGAAGTGCCTCTTGTTGGCTAAATTTCAACAAGAAACACATAGATATACTTTTATAATGTAAAAGGTTTATAGAATCCTACAAATAATGTTTTATATTTTCATGCAAAATAAGACATACCTCTCAGGAAGTATTCTCATTCCAGCCGTACACAAAATGTATAAGGGTGTTTCTTGGTGCTTATATTTGGGAATGTGTTGTGCAGCAAAATCTAACAGCGGTTTGATATGATCACTGGCTTTTGCAGGTGTTTTAGCAAGTTCAGAGATGCCTGGAAAACCAAAACCAAGAGGCAAAACAATAAGTGGTAAATGGTTGAAAACAAAAATAGAGATGAAAGCATACATTTGCTGCTGCTGCTGCTAATATAACGCACATAATGCAGAATAGTTGTGCTTGTTTAATTTAAGCACAATTTTTTTGCATTTATTTATTTATTTGTTTATTTTTGGGACAGTGCATATTCATGATTAGCAGGAGCTGTAAATACACCAGAATGTTGCTATGTAGCTAATTTGCATATGTGGTCCCAGTCACACTCTCAAACACACGCTCGTTCAACCCTTTAGAAAGAGGAGCACCAGGAGGAAACCTACACAGACACAGGGAGAACGTGCAAACTCCACACAGAAAGGTCCTGAAGGTGGAGTCAAACCCAGAACCTTCTTGCGCCACCGTCTCGCCCACAGTCGACTACATTAGTTTAAAGATCAAGATGTTATCACCTGGTTTTATCTTCATGACCACTGGTTTTCGGTGCTCATCTCTCATTTGTCGAATGTCTAGCAGCTCATGGGGGTTGCCGTTGTGTTGGGGCCAGCAATAAACAAACATTCTAGAGCCGCTGCTGCCACAGTCCACCACCAGACCATAATTCAGATTGGGGTTGCTTGTATCAGTTGCATCTATAGTCACTCTGGCCAGGTGCCTATAAGAAGTTACACAAAAATGCTTCTAACTTGAATAAGTCAAACAATTTTGAGTTCCAAGTTGAACAGCATTATTTATTTTACACATTTCTATCAAAGATTGTACAAAATATCTCTTCAAGCATATGTCTTGGTGAGACAGTAATGAGAAGTAATATACCTGTGAATAAGATTTTCTTTAGAGGGCCAGATGACAGGACCCTTTCCAGTTGCAAGCAGAACGTACAGCAGCCCAATGAGTCCAAAAATGAGACCTACAAGTACCCACTGTCTGAATGAAGGAATCAGCAGCCGTGGAAGAACTTGTGAGGACAGACTGAAATGCCATGATGCAGGAAAAAGACATGAGAAATTGATCCTGTCAAAAAGAAGGTAAACAGGTTAGATTAGTAATATATTTGGACCAACTTATACATGGTATTTATCAGACCGAAAAGCTCCAACCTTCCCATGTTGACAAGTCTTTGATTATATTTCCATTGCTATGAAGGACCAACGGGGCAGAAGTCGTTGCCACCACCCCACTTGAATCCTGCTACTTGCATTCATATTCTGTAATAAACCAAACATTAATAACACGGCTTTTGGTGGGTGACGTGTTCAACCAAGAAGAATATGTTTTAGCTCTAAATAAATGAACGATGAAGAAGTAAGAGATTCTGAATTAGTCAACTAGCTTAAGCATCAACAGCTGTCCACTGAAACATCGATCTGTTCCGTTTTATATTATATTTTACCAGGCCAATGTGTAACCAAAAATAGCATTGTTTAGTCTTAGCAAAACATAAGCACGGCAAAATAAGTTTACAAGCTCCAATCACGCTCAAACAATAAGATCAATGTTGTTTGTACATTGTATTAAACTTACAAGTCACACAGGTCACGTTAAGCATTAGCTACCGGGTGCATCTGTCATGTTGTCGGCTGCAGGGAGCTAACGGCTAACGATAGCTACAGCTATGTGGCACGTCGTTTACGCAGTGTGACGTGTTCAAAGCATACGGGTACTTTAGGTGTCATAAATTCCGTTATTATTATAGATCCATGCATAAATTACATACATAAAAAACATGGATCTATAATAACAACGATAAAAACATAGATTTCAAAATATCGCCACTGTTTAGAGAGAGGTGATGACAATGGTTAAAAATGAATTAAGAGCTGGGTAGATCTGTAACATAAAAACGGAGTTTAAACTTAAATCGATTAAATTATGTGTTTAAATTTGGAAGAAAAATAGGCTCTCTAAAGGAGCATTTTTTTTTTCTTTTCCAAGGACAAATTATGTGTAGTTAATTGAAGTATTGTTTTTGAAAATTTACTGAATGTGTAAAGTAATGTGGATAACATCACCATAGAGAAAGGTGATTTCCCCAGACTTAATAAGTCACGTGTCAGATCCCACTCAGGTTTATTGATAAGTTTATAAAGCAGAATTGATAACACTCTAATATAGGCATATACTGTATATCATACACTTAAGTGTGCATAACTAAATACCTTTAAACACATTACAGACAAAAAGACACATCAAGTAATTGATTAAAGTTTATATTGAAAGACAAACTATTCAAACAAAAAAGTATAGTATTTACAAGCAGCTATACTTTATACAAGTAAAAAAAGTTTCTTTGGCGTTATTTGGATTTATTGAAGACTTCAATGAGGCAATAAATGCTTTTACATCCATAGGACCTCTACGTTCCTTGCTCTCACTCTGTTTGTCCACTCAGAATGACGAATTCTCCAGCAAAAACTGATGTTCACAAACACCAGTCTCTTGCAATTGATTATTAATTTATTGACAGTTTCCACCGTCATGTCAGTTCTTTGTACATCCAGGTGTTGCAAACTTTGTAGAGTAAGGGAATCACATTGGTTCATATTGCCTCGGCGAAGCACTTGTTGAAAAAGTAAGTTCAGGGGACAAGGCAAGGAGATCAATGTAACGTTTTGAAGGAGGGAAGACTGTGCCAAGAGACTGGCAAGTATACTCTGAAGTAAGAGGCACTTTGTAATGTGAGGTTTCATTTGGCTATGTTCATAGGAGTACCTGCAAAAATAATAAGAACATTTATGATGATAATAAAACCCACACATTTCAACCATACATTATTTTCTAAAGATAAAACATTTGACTTTCAAATAGCAAAGCGCAATGTTAAAATATACTGTGTATGAAAGAGAAGGATAAGCATTAAATATACTATCCTTACCGTAGTGTTAGCTTGCGAAGGTCTGGCAGATGTAACCTACTCAAGTCTATTGGGCGACTAATAGGAAGCGCAAACAAGCGCTCAGAAGGCTCAAGTAAGATAGAAAATTCTCTTAGCCCGGAACAAGTCTGAAGGATTGTCAACAGAGAAGAATAAGAAAAGGTTGTTTTTACTCCTTCCAGAGTGAGTGAGAGCAACGAGGACCCTACAACACACACAGGCTTTACCAGATTCTCCAAATAGTCTGAATACTGTAAAGACAGAATTTTTAGTTGGCCTGAGAAAATATTTAGCGCTTCAGTTAAATGTGCTACTTCAGCATTTTGGATTGTTTTTGGATAATCAGCATTGATAGATATAATACTGATGTCTGGGCATAAATGACCTAGAAAAGCCAAGGACTCACAAGATAATGTGGCAACATCCTTCAGCCTGAGAGTTAAATCATTTTTGCTTTGCATATAACATGTTCTTAACTCAAACCCATTTGAATCTTCTTCACTCGCACTACAGTTTTCATTAATGTCTCTCACTTGGTTATTGGTTTCATTGGATTCAATTCTAGCCATACTATGCTTCCACCATTTCCAAACATCCTCCAAAGGAGAAATGTTGTGCTTAGCAGAGAATGTGTCTGTCTGGTCAAAAGATCTGTGGAAAATATTTTTGCAAGCTTGTGCAATGCCTTCAATTGCTATTTTTTCTAAGCTAGGCACTGAGAGAAGAAGGTAAGCAGCCACCGCAACAGCATCCCCATTTTCTTCTTCAAAACCAATATCTAAAGCGAGCAGGCTTTTGAGAGGTAAAGGTGGTACAGAAGAAATGGCAGATGACACATGACTGCATGATGCTGATGTTGAGGAGCAGCTTGTGTGAGAGGACAAAGCATCTCCTCCAAGAATAAGCAAATCAACAGGAGAGACCAGATGACAGCGAGATAAGTCCAGGTGTGCCAGTTGGGTGAGGTTTTGGACAATCACTCTAAGAACACTAATATCAGTGGTGGTTCCAGCCAGAGAGAGGGAGCGCAATTTGGGTAAAGACAGAAAGGTTTGGGAGAGAATTTTTGAAGAAATATGCTGTGCTCCAGCGATATCCAAGCAAGAAAGATGCTGTAAAATATAAACCATACACGTCAATACAAATTATCATAAATGTTCACACCAACACTATCTGGCTTTAAATATTAAATCCAAATCAGGACTCAGAAGGGACTAACTTACAGATTGTTCTAGATAAGTTTTGTTGTTCAAAAGTTGTAAAATAATGTGATATAAAAATGTTGAATACATTTCATCATCTCATGTGGTGTCTAAATTGTGAGATTTGTATGTCTTTAACTGACCGAACAACGTGCAGCAATCTGGGTGCAGAGCACAGAGGTGACCAGACCAGGGCAGGTTGCAAGACACAGTGTACGCAACTGTGGAACCAGCAACAAATCAAGGGATGCGCGGGATATTCTTTTTTTTATGCAGAGAAGCTTGATTAGATCCTCCACAAGATCAGCACCTAGCACCACAAAATAAACAGATATAATTAAAACATTTGCAGTATAAGATAATAAATATATATTATTTTTAAACAGTGCAAAAATGAAAGGCTTACAGAGTACATTGAATGGCCCCATGATCTGTCTGAATATGTAGTGATCCAAGTACTTGTCAGAGTAATCCTTTACCCATATAGTATTTATGTTATCCACCACACTGAGAAGGCAGAGGCGAGTCAAAGAAAGAGTGCCTTGGACTTCATCTGTGATGCTGCGGCTGTCCATCCATCTAGGGGACTCTCTCTGTCTGGGCAGCTTTTTCCTTTGGTCCCCCTTTGAGGCTCCGTACAGAGGCATTGAACAACTTCCTTGAAAAAGATAATAAATATTCAAAAACATGGTGATGGGTCAATCATGTGCCATTAAAACATAAGACATTTTTAATAAAAGCTGTTTGTATAGGCTGGCTAGTACCCTGCTTATACGTCTGTGACAAAGGTCGTCAAGTCAGAATACATGTCCATGTCAGGCCTATCACTGTCATTATACTGTACAACTGAGACAGGCAAATAGAAAACAAACACTCTTCACCAGAAAATGTACTTGTACAATGCAGCTTTAAC
>JAPMNZ010840621.1:0-10898 GCA_029875035.1 Pomatoschistus microps | reverse complement strand
TAAACAACATAGTGCTACACGGCGAGCATTTGAGCAAAATATATGTGATTAATGCATGAAATTGAAATAAACATCAACAATGACTCTTACCTCATCTTTGCCGAGTAGTACTTTTGTGGAGAAGGTTGGGGTATTGATGTTGTCATTGCACTTGGAGTCTGGTGATACGGATACTAATGTTCCTATTTTTCCATACTGTGTAACCACTACAAAAATGTAATCACTAAACTCTGAACAGACAACTTGTGTGCAAATGCCATTGACTTCTTTCTGCGCCTGCTTCGATTTGATGATGGACACTGCTGCTGACATGGTTCACCACCACTGCAGAAAAAAATAGATGTAAACAAACTAGTAGCAAATTGATACAACACAGTAGAATAGTTGTTCTAGCTTTGGATATAAAATAAGTAAGGTTCTTTGAGGTAATTCACTTAAGACCAGCCGATGTGTTTATTAACGAATCGAATTTGATTATACAAGTACTGAGTTTGATGCTATAGAATATAGATAGATGCTAATAATGCTAACCTTACATATAGCAGCAGTAAAAGCCATTCACGGTTTTTCACGAATACATTCACCCGCACACATACATAACGCTTACCCTCGTTTTCTGACTGTGCAGAGTAAAACTGTTCTTTGGCTGCTCCGTCTAGTCTCACCACTCACCTCAA
The DNA here is from genome assembly GCA_029875035.1 of Pomatoschistus microps. Taxonomy (NCBI): domain Eukaryota; kingdom Metazoa; phylum Chordata; class Actinopteri; order Gobiiformes; family Gobiidae; genus Pomatoschistus; species Pomatoschistus microps. The sequence continues at coordinate 10,221 of JAPMNZ010840621.1, read as the reverse complement.
CGCGGAAGCAGAGCATGTGTTTGGACTCGTACTGAGCATGCGCGCAGCCGCCACTTTGGTAGGCGGGTGGATCAGTGAATTTGTGAGCTGCATGGGCTGCATGAGGTCATTTGCATCTGTGTGTAAGGTATGTGTAAGTATGTGTAAGTATGTGCATAGAAATGATGATGCATGATGCATGATGATACGTCATTACTTGTATTAAATATGTTGAACTTGTAAAAATGTGTAATAGCTTAGATAGAGAGAGCAGTTTAGGCGCCAAAGTATAAGAATTTCTCATTTTCTGCATGAGGATCTGAATCCGGGAGGATAGTTTTCAAACAACTACCTGGATTCCAAACATATCCCGACAGTTCTTTTGCATATTTTTATTGTATTTATGGCTGTAATTGATTTGAGAAGTTATCTATTTCTTCTAAGTTCCAGGGCTCCAAAAACAAGACCATGTTTGTCCAAATACGTTCAATTTACTTTACAGCAAAACTCTAAATTAGAGTAACCAAAAACATCTTATGAGAGATTATGTAGTCACTAAATCTTTACTATTATGGATAAATAGATGATTTTCCTCCAGATTATTATGAATAACACGACTGGGACATGATCAGTAAATAAATACTGGAACACATCTCTATACATGTATATTTATTTACCCAGGGAGGGCTCAATGAGAACATTGAGCCTCCATTTAAGGAGCTCTCTGCTCCACACAGAGAAAGTAAGACAAATAAGCACAAACATAAAGCAGGTAATTCCAATACCGCATTATTAAAATGTGAAAACAGCACCAGAGTGTCCAATTTTGCAATAATTTGAACATTACAACTTTGAGATGCTAATTATTAAAATGCCTTCCGTTCAGTTCCTGTGTTCAGAGAATCAAAGTTCCAGTTGAACAAATGTAATTGTTTTGGATAAATCTGTAGGGACATGACATGAGACTCAAAAAGGACAACTGGGGACAACTGGGTTCCCGCTATAATCGAGATAAGAAACATTACCTGAATATTGTCTTTCATACCCTCACTATTTCCTACAAAGCATGTTCATTTTGCTGCTAAAACATGTTCAAACTTCTATCTGCTTTACTTCATTATTTTAGAGCCTGAAAGAAGCAGCTGTAATTCTTGTCTCCAAGCACAAGTTTGCTTGAAGATTAAGAAACTTTACAAACAAACTGCTCCTAAATATGAGTCGCTTTCACACACAAAATACATTCATTCAAGGTTTGTTTGTGATGCTTGATTACACTTAATCTGCTTAGTCAGTTTCCTTAAATGAGGATTATTCAGCTGCTTCGCTCATATGGGAACACACACTGGGCTAAGGGGCTGTGTTAATAAAGCAACTCGCATGAAAAACAGCCCATAAGCACAAAAACAAAGCAATCCTCTGGCCCAGTACATTTCAATCAATATTAGGAGCTAACCGCACCTCTTCCCAAGCAACGAGCTAAATAAGCAGGTTGTTTTCTAATTAGCTGTCAGTGGAGCTGTAATTTTAGAGCAAATGCTTGGTTATTTTTACTTTAGCCAGCGAACGTTATGCACAATGTAGTGTGTTCAGACCTGTATACATGTGGCTCTACGCTTTACCAATATTCTGTATAGCTCTGTAAGTAACCATTGTATTGATAGTTGGCAGATTATTCTTTCGATTAATCAAAAGGTTAGTGATTTTGCGACTTATTACATATTGAACCTACACAAAGATCAAGTGATGCCCCTGTAGAACATCTTCATAGAGATGAGTTGTTACACATTGGGTTTATTGATTAAAAAATGGAATTATCTATGTCATAGAACCAATTAGTTGTCAATTAATTTAGTGAGAAAAGTAGGATTCTCACTTCTCTGGGTTTTGGCATTTCCTTGCCGATGCAGAAAGGTCTATATGGACAGTGGTGATCATCCAGGACACGCAACATAACAACATTTATGGACATTGTTCATCGGCCCATTATGGACCAATGATTGTATGTGTTTTTATCGTTGCATTTCTTATGTTTGATATGTTTGATTCTCTCTGATCCGTTTTGGCAAATTCAACGGTGTGCAAAGTCCTCCGATAACTGTTGTTGTGATTTAGGGCTATACAAGGATACATTGAAATTGAAGCTCTCAGTTCAAAGTATCTAATAGTGACCCACAAGACTTGTCTCCTATAGGTACCCAAGCTTTAAAATGAAATATTTTATAATTTTGAAGGAACAATGCTGTGCTACTATATAATGGAAAACACACAAACACACATTATAGGCATACATATATTTTAGCAATCCTTCAGCATCCAACATTCTTGTGCACATGTTAAAGCTTAGAGCAGAGGAAGCAGTTCAGAATCTGCCACTGTTTGCTAAAATGCTTGCCCTACACTTTTTCGGCAGATGCGGGGCCCCACAGAAGTCAGAGAGCTGCATCAGGCTGATCCTAAAAGCATCCTTCCTGAACATGACACACTGCAAAGTCAAGCAGAGGCAGGTGAATTGTTATGCGCCCTGAGTCGTGCTGTGGCTGCCATGAAATTGGTTCAAGTGCTTCTTATATACTCCCTGGCTGCCCATGTGTGTGTCCTTGACTGATCACTCCCATCTCCAGATCTAATGCAAATATCGATATACAGTTTTCCCCCGTAGTCTATGGATTTGTCTCTCTCTATTGGTGATTTTTTATGAGGTAGCAGGTAAAGGTACTGCATTAAATGTCAGAGAGGAAGGCTGTATATATATGAATCCTATTTGTCTTAAGGCAGAATTGAATTGGTAAGATTGACTAGATATACCAAATTTGATTTATTTTATTGTTTCCAAAAATATTATATGATTGGGAACTTTTTTATCCCAGTTCAAAAGCATTCAACATTAATAGCAGTGGATAAAGGGAGCTGCTGGTATCCAAGCAAACCAACTGTGGTCCTGAACAAAAAGGATTAAATGAAACGTTGGAAAAGAAAGAAATAATAATAATGATACAAATATAACAAATAAAGATAAGTGAACAAAATACATTGTTCTTGCAATTATGAATTTTATGTTTGAAGCAAGTAATATGTACTTTATTTTTTTGTTTACATAGTTGCTGTGTTTAGTAGCTAAAGAACTGTATGTGACGTGATGTCAGGTTGGGCTCACATAAGCAAGTTGCTTCAGCCCAATCCTTTTTGTTGTTGTTGTAATATAGTCAGTGAATGTGATATGTTATTAATCAAACAAAATTGACCAAAAAAATAAATAAAAATGCATTCATTCAAGACAGATATTCAGGTACTCACTTGATTAGAATAAACAACCATTGGAGGTGACTACTGGTGCACAAATATTGAAAAATGCAAAAAAAAAAAAATTACGTTTTGGCCTGTGTTTGTCATTTTTAAAGTAGCAATAGTAGCCTGCATGCTCAATTTAGCCCATCTAATATTGATTTTATTTGTATTTATTTTTTGGATTAGTATATGAATAGTTTTGACAACCCTATTTCATTGAGATCATTTCTGTGCTTGGATTGTTTTACTCCATGACATCATTTCTAAAATAATCTATCTTGTATTTTCTCATTTTAATGTTTCCCGTGCTGAAATAACAGTGAGAAACACGAACTCATACATGGTTTGCGGCTCTCCAGAGACTTGACCTATGTGTAAATTGTCACATTTATCAAGCACTTCTCTACCTTTCAAGGCACTTTCCATCAAGAGACCACTCACCCATTCACACATACACATTCTGGGGGGCGAGACGGGTTAAGCGTCTTGCCCAAGGACACACTGCAGTATTCACAAATGGGAGCTGGTTTCACACCTGCCACTCTGCAGGTCAGTCGATCTGACCGTTCAACCAAAGATGTTTACGTTTTTTTTTGCCCAAGGACATTGTAAGAGACCTTGGTGTCATCATAGACTCAGAGCTCACTCCTAAGCAACACTCTTTCCCACTTAATATCCACAAAGTAATTACATAAAACTTAGTGGCTTAACAAACAGTAATTATTTGAACTGGCATTTATCATTAGTTTGGCATTTCTAAAAACGGCAAAAGGCACACAATACACCCTTGAAATGATTTGAATAATTTGAACAGTTTCCTTGAACAGTTTGTGGGCCTCAATAATGGTTTGTTTTCCCATTGAGATTGCAGGCTTAGAGAAAATGACACTGGCTTTCTTTCGAGTAGTTAATATATCAACCTTTTTATTAAGTCTAATTTGAAATCTTATGTTCCTCACTGATTTCCCTATCAAGAGAACACAAGATTCCAACTGATTTTGATACGAGCAACATGCTATTTGGACATAATCATATCTCTGTACTAAACACGTATAGCACTAGTATGTTTGTTACTTTTTAGAGTAAGTTTACTGCAAAGTTAGAAGTTTTGATTGTTGGTCTCTTGTTTTTGTTGGAGCTTCAGTCTTTCTACAGCTCTGTGACTTGAACAGGAGCACGCCGTAAACTTGTCATGTTTTTCTCTTTAATTAAAGGTCATGCTTGGCGGCCTGCGTTTAAAAGGTGAAGTTTCCGGGCGTCTGAAATGACACAAGAAACGCTCTCAAAAGTGCCCAACAAAGGTGAGTTTCTTGGTCCACTTTCTAAAATGGGAGATTTAAAAATACCAAGACACTCAATTACAAACTTTTCTCAGAGCTTTAGTGTAAAAAGCATTTGGTTTTCTACGTAGAATGTCGACGTTGCCCTGGGTAACATCTCATCTCTGAGTATGGGCCACTTTCTTGTATTAATAATGATACTTAATATAATACTTCAACTACCACCACCACCACTTTGAAAAACATTATACTGAGACATTTTACAGAGCTGGCTCATCCCAGATTTGGTAATTGTAACTTGGCCTGCATATCCCAACAAGTTACATAAGTAAATTATGAAATTCTGGAGCCACTATATTGTTGAACATTCTGTGCCCAAGCCCATCATTAACTGTAAATTTGGTCTTTCACAATATTGCAGAATGAAAGCAGAAAGCGACTATATTTCGTCTTAATGCTGGGTACCAAACCTTTGTATTTATTCCAAAAATAATAAATCATGTTTGCACTTGAGTGTCTTATATACAGTATAGTTAGATGGATTTCAATACACAGCTACATTTTTTTGTAGTAGGTACTATTTATAGATAGCTTTTATGAGAACACAACTACACTCTCTACACCCCAAGAATCCAGACTAGATCAGCATTGAACCAGTGACAACCACGACTATAGCATTACCTTAGGACTAAAGCATCACCTTAGGACTAAAGCAAACCAAGTCTAATGTTTGCCAGATTGAACTGGGGTAAAGCCAGGACATAACTTAAAATATCTTGTGTAAAGCAGACAGGAGCAAAAGAAAAAACTTAATCTATAAGTGTTGAGGAACAGCAGGAAAGAATCTCTCTTGAACATATTAAAAGAATGCCAATATATATTACTGAAGTACCACATTTCAACCACAGTTTTAGAACCTCTGTCATCGCACTGTGTGGATATAACCTTTACGATATAAAGCACACAAAGTATGGTGACAGGTTTAATTAATAACTGTACTATGTCTTGCTTTTTAAATATGTAATACTTACTATATATACATAAGCCATGTCATATAGCAAACTGCAGAGGGAACACTTTTCAATATCCACTGGGTTTTGAGTAAAGGTCAATGCCACTCGGTCATTGTAATTAGTTCTACCACATCTAAAAAATCATGTTATATCTCTGAATGAATAAAGACTTTGACTACATAATGCATGGCTGAGCGCTGAGTAAATGGTTACGTGGCTTCACCCGGGATTCACATGGCTTAGTGCTGCTGCTGGGGATGGAATAATATGCACTGGTAAAATCCACTGCAAAGAGATTGAGTTATGAAAAAGTCTGATTTTTCAGTGCTTTGTCTGAAACCTCGGGTGATGTTCATCCTTGCGCATGGACAAGGATTTCAGTTTAGCTTCAGGCAAAGTGGCCAAGATTGTGTTATTGTTTAAAATGTGTATAATTGCTTAGACAGCTGTGCTTGCAACATATTACAAGAAAATACAGTTTTATTCAAAGTTAGACTGTTTTTTCAGTTTATATTAGATCAAGTACAGATTTCACAAATTGTATTGAGTGGTTTCTATTAAAGTACAAACATTTGCATTTTATTTTCTTAACCTGTTGTATGTGTCAATTTTCTTAAATGATTCAAATTATCGTAAATAAAAAACTACTGTGAATTAAATATGAGTAATTTCTGGTGATTGGGAAAGCCGTAGGCCCCGATTGGCAGTGACACATTCATCATTCTGCCCTGGGCAGCTAAAGAAAAGCAACAGACCACAGGGCGAAATGAATAATGCATGATCATTTATATTGAGAAACGCTGTTTTTAACAATAACAACAGCTGCTTATATGTCATAACAATGGTAGTAGGTTTTTGATGAGAGATAGAGATGATCACTGTTGTTGGGGTATACAGACACCAGTATTGGTCTTGTACTCGGCTCCTGGCATCAGGACCATGTTGACGAGAAACGGCATCCTGCAGAGTGCACACAACTGACAACTGTATATTATTAAACTCTGCTTTCTGTGATACATATTTTATCACCTAAATACGATGTAACCGCTTTAAATATTTAACAATACACATGAATAATAGGCCTACAAGCTTTATAAAGCTGTCTTGTGTCAATCATATTCATATCTGTTTTGGAAAAAGTGGTATTTGGACATCTCTAATATTTTCAACACACAAGAATTATAATGATGAAACTACAACATTAAACTTAGGTGCTTAATTATGTAATCGTAATTGATATTAAGTTTCAACCCTTTGGTTTGAAGATAAAATGAAACTGTTTGACACCACTGTAGCACCAGTTTTGCATATTTCAAACAGAAAATATAAAGCTGGAGGGAAGTTGAGCGTTAACCTTTATACTTCCAGCTTGATGCATAAATCAAAGTGCAGTCGCGTTTTTCATAATACATTACTGTGTCACATTTAGAAGATCTCTTGTTTATTTAGTTGTTTGATGTTTCTTTGGGCGATAAACACACAGCTTTGTCCCCAAAGTGGATTTTTGTGAGAAATGAAAACTTGTTTGACTTTGACACATTGAAAAGAGCTGATGGCGCTTAGGGCTTGCCTCATCCTACAAACACTTTCTGTTTCCCTGTGACTAGTCAACCATTTTTTTGTTTTTATTCTGTCTGTCTTAAACTGTCGCTGTATGCCAAAATGCCACCTCAAATGAAATATTCCATGCAGAAACAGCTCTATAACCTTTGCATTTAAATTGGCGTCATGTTCTTGCCCGATCCAGGTTGAATCTTCAGTAGTGTGTAAATGTGGACTGTGAGAAATGCTGTCAATACATGATTTAGGACTTTGATGCCTGTAAATGCACACATTCAGTCTTAGCAGTCATTTGAAAGCAGCATTCTATGCACAGTTTAGTTTGAATACCACGTCCTCAGACTAAACTAGGAACAACAAAACAAGCAAACTCATTTGCCAATTGCCATCTATCTATCAGGATTCCTCTCAGGTTAGCAGCTATTTGTGTTACACTTGTGGATTCCAGAAGTCACTGGTAATTCTTCAGCTGTTTTAAAATCTAGATTGAGCTCCTCAGTGTAATTGAATTTCAGCACTTTAACATTTTGGAGAGATAGCAAAGGATAAATTGAATGTATATAAAATATCTGTTTGATATACATCACATATGTAGCATCTATCGTTTTTTGAGATACTGCATTGTCCATGCACTCCACACACTGGCAATAAACTACTGTAGCCTCAGCTGGCAGAAACACAGCATTGGTGGTGGTCAGAGGGAATCGGCTCCGATCACCACCAATCACACAAGCACATGCACGCGCGCACACACGCACGCACACGCACTCGAACCACACAAGGCAATGTTGGTTAAGTGCCTTGTCTATGAACACAACTACAGTTTGGTACTTTACAACCACAGCCTGCTCTGCTTAGCTCCTGAGTCTTTCACATGCAGGTGGCGCCAAGTATGTTTAAAGCTACATTTAATGGCAACATCTTATTGCTCCAAGCACCAAGTTGCCAGAGTCACAGAGTCTGGACTGATAATATCGTAAATGTCTGTTTTACTGTTCTGCTATTTCTCTCACTAAAAGTACTTTTTCTCAAGTATACGTTGTGGCCAGTGTCCTTCTGGCACCTTTGACTCAAGTCCATCCTCCTGAAGCTTGGACTAAACCAATCATTACTGAGGTGGCCACTAGAGTGCTGTGCTGTATTACTGATGGAGCTTAACAATGACTCTGCGCTGACATTTGACACTTGGAGTCCAGACACAAGGGAATAAGACCAGACAGAGACAAAACACACACACGGGTTATAACAGCAAGACTTCTGTTGCACCAATATGGACTGTACAATGTCTACAAAAAAGCTCTGGATTGTGTTATCACAGACAATCATTTGTAAATTTGCAGCAGCCTTGAATTAGTCTGAAACTATGAAAATTTGTATTTACCAGTAGTGACCCATCAGTTTATAATAATATAAATAATAATAATAATAATAATCATAATGATGATATTAATGCACCAGTTTTATATTACACTCTTTTGGACACTTTACATGTCATTATTCTTTCACTCCATACACGATTGAGATGAATTAACTCTTGTTGCCACAGTTGCCTTGGGGCACACTGACAGAAGCGAGGCAACCTATATGTGCCAATGACCTCTCTGACCACCACCAACCATTCACACTCACACCAGACTCAGTCTAGGCAATGTGGGTGAAGTGTTTTGCCTAAGGACACAGCAACAGTTTGGGACTTTACAGCCGCCTTACTGTGGCATCTGGTATTCCCATAGGTCTCCCCTCACAGAGAAATTACCTCTAAACAATTATTCTTACAAAGTATTCTTCATTATATCCCTAAATTGCAACCGTTGAATTCGCCAACATAGATCAGAGAATCAAACAATGTAAAAACTCAGACTATACATATATTTATGGCCCTGGGGAAGACCAAGGGCACGCTGGAGGGACGATGTCTCTCAGCTGGCCTGGGACCGCCTTGGGGTCCCCCCAGACGAGCTGGAGGAGGTGTGTGTGGATAGGGAAGTCTGGGCGTCTCTGCTTAGATGGCTGCCCCCGCGACCCAGCGACGGATGAAGCGGAAGAAAATGGATGGATGGATGGATAGACTCTTTGTCACATAACCGTAGCCAATTCTAAAGCATGTTACACACAAGTGTACTTCCCCAACGTATATCTCTAAATCCACCTATACTTGTTTCTCCACTATCATTATCTGAAATTTGTCTCAGTACGGACTTACATTTATGTGGTTTAGTGTTTAACGTCATACCGTGAAACATTCAAAACAAAGTAATAAGATTCTCTGAAGACAGGATGGCCACCAGTAAATACAGAGCAATTGAACGGTCTAATGTTTGTTCGTGTTCTTGTCCTTTCTATATCGTATGTCTCTTTGTTTATCCAAGAAAGGTTAATCTAATCTAAAAGTTGCACAATGGCCCTTTCCAGATAACAAGCAGACACCAGGTATCATGCTCCTAAGTCCAGTACTGTAGAGCCAAACTGCATGTACTTCAGTTTACTTTATTCATCAATACTTCAAATCTCTACTCCACGTTGTTTTCCTGTTTTTATTCTTTGTACAATATTTAGCCGCTTCGAGAAAGTTGCGGAGTCACTTTCATTTTTATATTCCATGAGTGTCTAAAAACCAGGGCAAATTGGAGATCTCCTCAGAGCGGTGTGAAGGAGGGAACGCTGGCTGCTATTATTATTTCACTCATGTTGACAACAAACCAGCGTCCTTTGGTTGTCTCGGTTACATAAGCTGTGTTCTGATCCTCTGCTGCTGCACTCGTCCTTGTAGCGCGAGACATCCTTCATTGTGCTCTGCGTCGTACTTTTAATATTTATAGCCGTTGTTGATAAGTTTGTTATCAGGTTTTAAACAAATATTTCTTATAGATTTTATCAGATTTTGCTTGTCTTTCTAAAACTTAACCTATCAAAGCAGGAGGTGGCACTGGGTCATGTTACATCCGAGCCAGAACTGTGGAGAGGCGACCCTGACCATATTAGAACTCCTTTTCTTACTAATAAGATAACTCTGCTGCATGACTTTTAATGGGAATCAAAAAAATTGCAGATTCCTCCAATTTTATCATCTTTGCACTGGCTTTTTGTTGATTGTAGATTGATTT
>JAPMNZ010840570.1:0-15779 GCA_029875035.1 Pomatoschistus microps | reverse complement strand
CCTCTGATGTACACCACCATTTGGCTGAATTTCGTGCCTTTGTACATTAGTCTCCCCTGGTTCGATCGTGGTTTGTGATCCCATTTTAAACTACCAAACCATTTAAATATGTTCATTGTTTTTTACAGCCTGCTGTTTGCAATAGACGTGGTTCAGGGGAAGCGACAACATCCGTCACCGTAACAACCGGCCATCTGGGATAAAGCTTCAGCCGAACAATCACCTGACGAGGCAAATACCAGTGCACCTGAGCAGACACACATTTAGATCACGCTGTTCTGTATTTTCTTGCTTGTGGAATATTTTCTCTACTTGAACCTCGGCCTGTGCGGTGTTTATTCTTTTACAGGTGAAGCATATGTAGTATTTGGCCTAATTCATTGCAGTGCGACAAACGTTGAGGCCGAGCGTGCATTTTGCCTTGACGTTAATGAACTGTATTTTACTGTACGGCTTCCATGAATGGTGCGTTCAATGACTGCGTATGGTAGGGAAATGTATACTTTGACTGAAATATCTCAACAGATGTCGGCTATCTCTTGATCTTTTCTTGTAATTTTACGATCGCACACTAGCTGCCTTTGCTTTGGGTCGACCACAAGTTCGCCGCACGTTGGCCACTAATTCTGCCCTCTTCACCACTTGAACTACCGCACTTTTTCAGTAATGAAAAGGGACACAGTGATTTGAATGATTCTCTTTATCTAATTGGTATATCAGGAATTGTGTGATGCAGTAAAGAACAGTTGCAGATATGCTTTTCAGTAAACTGTGCACTTTTAGGCTGAATGCAAAAGCTATGCAGTCCATTACACAATTGACAGTACAGAAACGTGAGCCAGAAAACTGTTTCTTTTGGCACAATGTTGCCGCTGCAAAACTTTTAAATTGGCTGTTTGACCAGCTGTGATTTTGCTTATTTTTCCTTTTTTAATTTATTTTTGAAATAAAACGATTTATCAAATTCTGTTTTCTTTTTTCCACTCTAGACCCTCAATGGAAAGACTTTGTAAAGTGTTTTTGTGTGCACAAAAGTTATTACAACCCTTTAACATTGGATTTACCACACAATGGACTGAGAAAATGACACAAACTATTTTACTTTGCACCTTGATAGATAAATATACCCCTCAGTGCGAGTGTGACAGGGGTGTCTGGAAGAATGGTTACAAAGCTGAAATAGAAATGTGAGCAAGAGAAAGTGAGGACATTTCAGAATCATACGAAGACTCTGGATAGTGTACAACTATTATATAAACGTAATACTTTCATTCCTTTAAAAAATCCTAACCTCTTCAAAACTACACACTAAACAAATTCAACACACGATTGAAACAACCCCAAACATCTGTTCAAATCTAATTTCAACAGAAAGAAATTTGAGCACCATGTTTTCTCTTGGCTAATGACGCACACCTGACCTGCTCGGTGGAAAGCAGAGCCAGAATGTAGGGCAGAACAGAGGGGTCTTTGCCGTGAGCTGTAGACCGACTCAGCGCAGCCACAGTATGAGGAAGGGGGTTGTAATTGGTTTGGTTAGAGAACTCGCATTGTTGGCTCAGCCCTTTTTCCTGTTAATTATGACATGATCTTTTTGATGCCAGGAAACTTTGGATTCAGATTTGACCTTTTTTCCACTGCTTTGTTGCATGTTTCTGGGAGTTCCGCCAATTTATATTACCGTCATCAGCAAGAAAAGACTCTATCTGTGGAGTCCTCAACCCGCAGCTAAATAGAATGAATCTGAAATGGAAATCTCTCCTATCCCATGATCAAGGCGCCCCTTGTCTCCTCTGCCTGACCACAAACTATAGCATCATGGCTTTAATCAGCCTGTTTTTGCAGCTCCGGTCTCAGAGCCCGTGCTGTAGAAATCCCTTTTCTGAACCGCATCCATAAAGAACGGCTGGATTTAGGGTTTTTCTGGCTCCCTCCCCCATTTCTCCCCCAAACTCTGATTGGGTCAGCCATTCATTGTAGTTAGATGCCTATCATGAATAGAACATTGTACTTGAGAGAGACAAGGCCTGCGTAAATCCCCAGGTCACTCCTTCTCTGAAACAGTGGAGTGTTCAGGAGTATCAGAAAAGAGAGATCATTGGGGTACCTCTATGTCAGGGGTGTCAAACTCATTTTGGTCGGGAGCCAAATTTACAAACATAAGACCTGGTTGAGACAAAAAGTATTATTTGACGTGAGTTTGTATATCATTTTCTGTTAGGTTTGGATTGAACCTCAACTGGTCCAAATATCGAGAAGAGATGTTTTTGAAGAACGATAGTAAACATAAGTCTGCAAATACATCTCGTCTCGATTATAACTATTAACTTCACTTCTAATTAAATGTTTGTAAACAGACAAAAGATCTGGCCCTCACAGTTACAAGGACTCCGATTGTGTATCCACGTTATGACTAATATGTTCTGATTGTCTCTTGACGCGACACGTACGTCTTTCTATGTTGACTTATCTGTGACGTAACCAATGACTATATATATAATGAATATATATATATATATATATATATATATCATGTCCTGACCTTGTTCTGTCTGAATAAACTTCCAGGAAAACTCTGTTGCGCAATGATACCGTCTTTGTGTGGTTGATATTCCACAGGTTCCTGATGTTACACTTACGTTGAAATGTGTAACATTCCATAGTAGGCAATTTCCCTAACATGCTTCAAGTTTATTTTTATAATGATCATTTAAAATCATTTCAAGGGCCACAAAAATTGGTCTTGTGGGGCCGGATTTTGCCCTAGGGCCTGAGTTTTGACATGCCTTCTCTATGTCCTCCCTCGAAGACAACTCTTAAATGCATTTTTTAGAATCCCCGAATGAAGCTGGAGAGACTGCTGGTTCTTTTTCATTTTTTCATTCTATTGGCCAATGTATATTACAGCTGCATACTTCATCTTTCTATGACAGCGCACACTGAAAAGCAGTGTAGCAAATGTGTAACAAGCAAAAAACAGTATAACTACTACACAAATTAAGACATTAACTTTTTTTATTATAAAACATACTGTTTCTTTAGGCAGTTATCAAGTTATTATGTTTTTGTCATCACAATGTACAGTACAGACGTGTACAGTGGTCAGACAAAGGCTTATTTCTACATAAACTTCATCATCTTAGAAAAATATTTACAAATTCTTCATAATGTAGCTTCATAAGTTAACATTCAATAATGTCCAGAACAGAAAAGGATTTAAGTATCAATTGGCAACATAACCAAATAACATATATTTTACCAGCAACAATAGAAAATAGAGAAAGGTTAACATGAGAGCAATGCAGCCTGGATTTTTTAAGCGTGTGTGACTAATGCTGCACATCTGGATTCTTTTAGTCATAACCTGATTCACATGTTTTTTTTTTCTTCAAGAAAGTACTTCGTTATATGAAATTCAACCAGACTTCAGTTCTATTCTTCCCAAAGCATTTGCCATATAACTATGGTATAATAGCCTTTTTCTTCTTTGCTTCTAAGAAAAATAGCAGGCACAAAATATGTAGTTCTCACCAGCAGCAGCCACAGACAAGTTGTTCTGGGCCGCTGCTTTGGTGTGAAAGAAGCAATAAAAACAGAGGTGTTTTAAAGGCACAGGAGCAGGGGGCACTCAGGAGGGAGGAGGACTAGGGTCCAGGAAAACTTCAATAAAACAATCTTGGGGGGATGGGCTCCAGACAGAGAGCTGGAGAGGCGCTTTAGTTAATTTAAGTACTTGATCCCACACCCTCGCCTGTCCTTTGACTGTTCCCACAAATATTTGAAGTGTGGTTGTTGCAACAATGACCAGCCCAACCAAATGGAGAGCAAAGCAAACAGCCTGGACGTGTCCAAGGTCTTAATAAAGTCAAACGCCAGCCACTGACACCAAACAAAACTAACAACAGTAACAAAACATGGAAATTACATTTGCCCTAGCTGTGTAAACCACATTAACCTGCTTTAGAAAATGGCATTCATAGTCCTAATTTACTAGTATAAAATGCAGATCACTTTCCTGAGATTGATGTGCAAGACAAAATTCTTGTTGTGTAATACCTAAATAAATATGTTCTTTCTTGCAGTTAGAATAATGAATAGAATAGATAAATGGCCCAGGGACGAAGATGTGTTTCCCCTTTCTCCATGAAAGATTTGCTCAAGAGATGAAAATCTGATCCCCACTAGATCCGGAATGCACTGTTCATTGGGAAGACACAGACACAGCATATTTAATAAATCCATAGTAAACAAGGAAAGAGGAGGATCACACAGGTGGGCATGGTGTGAGCAGCAGAGGAGTAGTCCAGGTACACGTCCTCTCTGTCGCTCCTCTGGTCATAGTCCTCGTCCTCGTAGATGTCCTCAACCTCAGACTGCTCTGATGTGACACTGTGGTCTCCTATAGAGCAGAGCTTGCTCATGTTCTCCTTGACCACTTCACAGAAGGGCCTCTCCACCCCATCACAAACACAGCGGTTTAGCAGTTTGCCGTTTGGGATGAAGAGCATCTGCTGAATGGTGGCTTTACATTTGGAGGAGCACTTCCTGCCATTAAACAGCTGGCCACAGTATGACAAGTAGGCCGTGAGGGAGGTGTGGCAGCTGCTGTCCTCTTCGCAGCGCTGTCGGGCTTCCATGCATCCGATGCCCCCTGCGTCCCCTGGGTGTCTGCGCGGAAGGCACGGCTCTATCGCCCTCTTGGCTTTGAGACACGCTGCGTCCTGGGCGCAGTCGCACCTCTCCAGCTCCGGCCCGCTGCGTGTGTGGTTCAGTCTGATGAGGGCGCTGATGCAGTGGCTGGGACACTGCTGCCTCGTCCCTCGAAGGTTTCCATCACACGCTGTTAAGTACTGACTGTAGGCGAGCTCACACTCAGGCTCTTCATGGCACCGCAGCAACGCCTGCCAGCAGATGAGCTGCGCGTCCAGAGCCACAAGCACCCATGGGAGAAAGGCCAGGGCCCTGCACCACCACCTCATGTTGGAATCAACTTCAATCAGCAAAACATGAGGACAACTTTAACAACAGGCGTCTCCAAACTTCACTTCACAGAGTGTTGAAATTGTCTCATTCCAGAATACCGTAATTGAAGGTCAGCAGAAATGTTACACTCTGCACAAAGTTAGTTTTTTACGCTCAATTGACGACAGATGAGCGCACATATCTCCATATATTCCGAAGGCCCACCTCCTCCAGGGCAGCAGTCTGCAGGGCTCCAGTGAAGCCCCTCGGGGCTGTCCAAAGTTAACTCGCACACTTAACCACGCTTATCGTCCACAGCCCTCTCGGAACTCTTGTTTCTTGCCATAGCGTCTTCAAAGATCGGGTCTCGTTTCCCCAAAGCCTCACGCGCTCCGTGAGTTTTAGTCTAAAATGTCTCTCCCTTGGATTCTGTCCCGCTATGTGCGTCTTTGTCCTCTTTCTTGCTGTTACGCTTCACGGTCCACCGAACATTTCCCCACAACACCCCTCCCTCTGTTGAAAAAAGAAAGAAAACTTTTCCTTCCCCCTCTCTGGCTCTCATTTACAATTCTGCCCAGTGATTGGTCGTCATTCATGCAGGAGTCAGCTGTGGGTCCCACTCCAAGCCCCGAAGCAGACGCATAACTTTTCGTTTAGGCCAGAGATAAGTTTTCAAAACTCTTTTTCCCCAAATGCACATGTCCACAGAAAGAGGCCACGTGACTCTGTCCCGGTGCCAGAACCATAGACTGTATAACACAACATTTGCACATCTATCATGTAAAGTAAAGCTAAGTGAAACGTGTGTTGTTTTTGGAGATTGCAATCGTTCGCCTCCCTCCCCTCCCTACTCTGCCGATCTTTCTGCATAACATTACTCTGTGATTGATGGAAGAGAATTGCAGAGAATAGTATTTTCTGGCCCGTTTCACCCCAATTGTGTCAGCTTGGCCATGGTGCGGTGCAGTCTCTCTTCAGATGAAGATTGTTCACGCACTAAGGCCTATCAATGGAGCAACAAAGTTTACAGCTAAACCCTTTCACAACACACTTGAAACTACCAATAGCTCACCCTTCTACCATTCACATGCAAATCAACCAGATATATTTTCTGCTGCCCCATCTCTATCCATCTATCTGTGAAGGCTGTATAAACATCCACCAACGCAGATCACACTTAAGATCATATTCTTAGAAGCAGGTGTTGTCCAAGACAACTTGAATATAAAGATACCTAACAGCATGTTACTTTGTGCTATTTGGTCTTAACAAACGTAATCAGCAGTAGATAGGCCACAGTCATGTGTGAAATCTCATAAATGTCTCCATCTGGTGTTCAAATAGAAGAACAAACTGTGAGATGTCATTGGAACGATAAAAAAGTGGTATGAGCCCAAAGATAGGTTTATTGCAACTTTAATGCAATAGTATACACTTCAAAACAGCATAAAAAAGAAAGAAATAAATACAGCGGGAACCCCGTGTCTTGGCAGCCATTTCCTTATATAACCACAGGATGACAGGACATAGATACAACAGTAATCAATATTAATTATATTGCACAGGCATACAGAGCAAACAATTGCTTTATGGCTTCTTTTCCAATCTTTATTACAGCCCCATAATTATGCATGGTGGCTTTAGGAATGTATTAATGTCACTTTTCTCCCTTCTAAATACTTTGTATTTGTTCATATCACTAACACCCACAATAATAATATAAGTTCATCCATTCACATATATGGCACCAACTAAACAGACTCAAAACATGTTGACAAAACATTGAAAAGCTGTCGTATTTTATAGAGAACGAACAAAGTTATGAAACTGAACCAGCAAAATGTAGCACAATATGAAGTGTGGAGCGGGGAAGCATCCTTTCATAAACCACTGCAGTAATGTACATGTTGGACACGTCACGGACAGCACAGCGAGAGGAGTGACCACGCACCATCATCACTGACGGCACCGCAGCCACTGGACACGATTCACAGACTCTACTGACAGCTCACACCAGCAAACACACACGGCACAGAACAGCACCACAGAGACACAGGACAGGGGCCGAGGACCAGCCTGACCAGACAGAGCTGAAGGTAGAGAGTCTGGCTGGTCAGGCTACAGGAGGACAGCCAAAGGACCAGGGACCAGGACCAGGGACCAGGTCAGGGCGGAGTAAGGAGTGTCAATAAAACATATGCAATACACAGCAAAGACTTGGCTGCAGTATTCACACACATCTGCATTTACACACTTGTGCTCATTATCTTAGACTTTTAACCTGTCCTCCTAATGGATTTGGCACAAACACAATAAGACTTTGATTTAAATGCACTGTACTGCAGTGATATCTAAACCTGTCTTTTTATGTTGCTGCCAGTTACGAACAAACAAAAGAATGATTTTTCAATGGAATCACAAAGGCTTCAGTAGAAATGATCAAAGGGCCTGATATTGCTGGTAGCAGCATGTGGTTTGTGGATATCAGTCTACAACCTTGCACAAGATGTCAAGGCACACTGAAGTACAGAAAAGCTAAAAATCCCTATAAAACCAGAGGAACTACACAGTAGTAAAACTATTATTATTTTACTAAATATTGCTGTTTTTATATTGTGCTTTGAATAGTAATAGTAAATTGGTATCAATGTCAAGCAGTTCCAGATGAAATGAATAAATTACTTTCCTAGGTTTTGATAGCGCTAACACATGATGTTGAACAACTGATGCATTTGGAATTATTGTAGTAATACCGGCTTTGTGAAGTACAAAGAGGGATTCATTTGGGCAAAGGATTGACTCGGTGTCAGAGAAGAAACTGCTCCTAAGATTGGAAATGCCTCACATGAATGGTTAAGTCTTATCGGGGGAATGTCCTGTAAATGAGATGCAGAAAGGCTAAACATATTAAATGTCAGTGCCCTCAATTATATTATTCATCTTTCCCTATGGCTTCAGTCTATTGTGCACGACTAGTATATTTGGCTCCAGTAACTTCAGCTAAGGCATCTAGAGTAGTTCCACCTTGTGAGCAGCTTTGCCTCTGAGAAGAAATAAATAATTCTACAGCTATATCTGCTATCATCAGAAAGTGTTTTTGCTGCCAAATCACATCAGACTGCAATTTTCTGTCTGCTTTTTTAGATCTTCCAGTGTGGCCTGGGCTTTGTCTTTCAACTGGTCGATGTCCACATTCTGAATATTGGACAGTTGGCCCAGGACAGACTGCTTTTGGGCTTCCTCCTGGCCGTCCTCTGCGATCATTTTGGCCAGCTCCTGGGGCAGCTCGATGTCATCTCCTGCCTGTTGTATTTGGGTTTCATCATTTTCATTCTAAAGGTGAACACACGCACACAAAAACACATGTGATAAGAATCCACACTGACAGGGGTGATTCAGGGTTCAATGGCAAATCCAAAACTCTTCTATTGAGTGTCATTATTTATTTACCAGACATTACAGTGAGTGTTGCCTTATTATCTCCATACAATATTATGTAATATGTTAATCCTATAATACTTTTAATCAACAATATGATAACAATTTAGATCTAGATTCACTTTTCAGACTGACCATTGCTTCGTTCAGTGACACCTGCATGTGAAAGCTTGATCCAGTCAGACCTCATAAGCTAAGCAGGGCAAAACCTGGGTAATGCTATAATGGGAGACCTGTGAGAACACCAGGCGCCACAGCAGGGTGGCTGTGGCTGTACTCTGGTGCAACACATCACCCACATTGCCGTATGACTCTGGCATGTATGATTGGTGGTGGTCGGCAGATTGAAAATCTCTCTTCCGTCAGTCTGCTCTATGCAAGCACAGTGTAAGGCCATGTTTGACAGCACCAGTGTATTATATTTTCACTCTGATGGTGGGAGACATCTAAATGACCCTATTATGTTGTTTTAATATGATATATTATTTCATATTTCGGTAACAATATGCATTTGTTACGACAGGCCTAGATTAAATTCACCCATTACACCCCTGCAGCCCCAGGCCTGAGTTTGAAATCATAATAAACACTAAACTATGATACCGTTATTACCTTGGGCAGCTTGTACTTTTCTCGGAAATGTGTTCGAACTGTAGCCCTCTCAGCTTTCTTCTGTGCAAACTGGGCTTCTCGTTCTTTTCTGCAAGAAACAATAAGAAAACTAAATTTCAGATTTTTTTTTTACATTTACAATTTGTAGCTTAGCAGAAACAAATACACATCAAATGCATTCAGGTCACAGATGTGGAGAATGAAAATAATAACAGAATTATATGTTGATAATCCAGATCATCATTTCCAGAAGATGCTAGCTAACTACAATCTTCTACGCAGGGGGAGACGATGACAAAACACAAATCCTAATACTCTTAGAGATATGGCCCCATGCTGGAAGTAGAAACTCATTATTAGGGAATATTTAAGCAGGACTGAAATTACAGCTGAAACTCAACATGAAAAAAAACATAATCAAAAGTAAAGTCCATGTAAGATCCCTACATTTTATATTTCCATTCCCTTTACTTTGTAACGACAATATCTGAAATGTCCAGCAGAGGACGTGCTTTGGACTACTATGGAACTAGATTTTAGACCGGGGTTGACAATATATGAATCTTTTCCGACAAATGAATGTTGTATTTGCCCTATATAGTGCCATAAACAGACTCTTTGTCACCCAAAGAGTGAGAGGTGAGAGGTGCATAGCCAATGTCCAATCCTCTGTCTTCAATCAAGATGTTGAATGTTTAAAGTAATGTAATGTACACGTTATTTAATGTTCAATTTAAAAAATATCGAGAAATCGAGATAGTTCTAAATGAGAAAAGAGGATATCACATTGAATATCAAACATTTCTCAGTAACAATCTTAAGGCCATACGGGAATTGTTGGTCCCACACTTTTCGGTCGATTGTAGCTGACTGTTTTGAACCTACAGAAGTCTATACAACAGTGAGTCAAACGTGTGGTCAGTGAACAAAGGCCTCTGCCCACGTTCTCAAGGGCACAATATGACCAGTCGTCAGAACAGCCTGGTGAGGAACGCAATAAAACGTCTCCCTGTGACATGCAGCCTCCCCCAGCCTTCTGCGTTACCGGGATGGGCGCTTTAGTGAACCTCTTGTTCAGCACCATTGACTAATAACTCACTTTCACTGAAGGTCACATTATGGGCATGATGCCTTGACCCCAGAGTGGTGTGAGCGTTGGGTTTGACAGGGTTTGATTTACACGTTTGATTCATACTGGACTATAGCACCTTAGAGAGTGTCCACAACACACATAACTGTCCAAGCTCTGTTACAAGTGACCATCATAGAATAAAAACTGCACTTATGTCCTCTTACGACTTCTCCAGCCAGCAGTCACTGAACTCCTGATGACCTTGTGGGTAATGATCCGAAGGACTTTTGCACGTCTTATGTTTGTCAAATCAACGTCTACTGAACAATATTTCAATACAATCAAACTGTGTTGACAGCTGATAACAAATGCACTTTTGACATATATCTATATATTGTACATAATAATTGTTTTTTTGGTGTACACTAATTACGAAATCTTACACCGATGAATCATGGAACACTGACAGTATTGTAATGTGTTTAATGTACCACATGTAAACGTCCAGACAATATTTACAGTCTATGGTTCAAACACGAACAAACCTTTACGAGAACACGCGTATTTCGAAACAACCTGGCATATCATTTAAACAGTAATGCCAATTATACGTGAGGGTGCTTTAAGAGAATCAGAGCTCCCTGAGCGAGTGGAGCAGCTGTGCTTAAGCGCTCGCATTAATGCACTAGTGCGTAAAAACGCGCACGGCGCAGAGCGCATCCTGTTTTAAAAGGAAGAAAAAAAAACCCTTTCAACGACATTACATCATACTCACGCTAGTTTAGACGTAGCACACATATATTTATAAGTGTCATGATCCCGCAATTATTGAATATAGTTGCCTTACTTCTCCTCCTCTAATTGTTGCTGATACTGCTCGAATTCTTCTGGAGTCATGCCATGCGCGGCCGCATCATTCTTTTCTACTTCGGGTTTCTCTTCTGTCAGTCCTCCAGTCAGGTTCTTCAGCTGGCCGCCCACCACGTGTTTCACCATAAACGCCATGACCCGAACAATAGAAGGTTGTTCGAAAAGGTTGAACTCTTGAGGACGAAGTAAAGAAAATTCCGTAAGTTCCGCTTGGCTGTTGGTGAGAACAAATAAGTTTACTTATCAATCCAAGCGCGCGTATGAAGCGGACAGTTTCAGCACCAGTGGACGTGGACAGCTCCGCGCGTAAGGATGAGAGGAGCTGCTCCCTTATGAGTCAACAAGTTTGGCGCTCATATCTGCCAATCCCGTGTCTCTGTACACGCACAGCGCTCCCTCTCTTTGCCCAATCCCAGCACTGGCCGACTGGGTGCGCGCCTTCACTGTGAGCTGCACAGAACTGAGCTGTTCAGGCTCCGGGGACGAGGACAAACAACACGTGACCTCCTACAGCGTCTCCCGTGTCACCGCGTCTCCATTTAGGGTCATAAAGCGGCTGCATTTATCAACAAAATGCAAATGGTTGCATATGTCTGGAATTCAAACACATGCTGACCCATTTTATGATTGACCTTTATAGAGTGAGATTCAGAGTCCTCCTTCTCAGAGGTGTCCTGTCCCCTGAAGGGATCTTTGTACAATATTTAGTGTACATTTATCATTCCACTCTTTTATAATCTCTTATATCACAGTAGTATACAAACAAGTATAGTTGCAGTAGTTGCAGCCAATGATTCCAGGATTGTTCTACTTTTTGGTTCCTGGTACTGTAAGAAACATATTTGCTGTGAGTGGCTTCAAAATAGATGGGTCATTAGAGTTAAATGTTCTCTCAATTAAATCTAAAACTTCTCTTGGACTGGATTCTCTTTTCAATGTACAAAACTCTTGGCATTGAACGGTCTCGTCACTTTGATCACCAGTCAACAACCAGCACATGCTGATCCTCCCAGCAGTCTGACTCCATGACTGGCCTATTTTTCTTTTGGTCTTGGATGTGGAGTGAGAGAGCAGTATCTCAGTTTTTTCGTCATAAGCTGAGCTTGGTCCTGCTGTGCCAGTCTCACCGTTTCTATAGGCCACTCGTAAGTCTCAAAATCAAAACTAGAATCTGTGAAATTAATTCTAGTCTAGTTTGAATAAAATAATGGATTCATTATCCTTCCTTATCAGCATGTTTCACTAATATAAATCCTTTTGCTTTTCATAATCACAGCTATGATGAGATTGGCTCTCAGTGGCAGCCCAGGTCTCACTCTTTTCAGGATTATGACTGAGCCTTCACAACAGGTGCAAGGAGCAGGTAGCAGGAACACTTAATCCTGGATGATGTATATGACTCCCTGAGCTTTTTGATGGAGTGTGAACAATATTTCACTTCAGTCTAACGCTTATACTCTGTAAAGAGATAAATACATATTCCCGCACAGAGGTTTTCTTCATATTTTCCTGTTAGGCATAAAATGCCTGACTTGCAGCCTTTATATCCGCCACATGAGTCACCACTGCTTTCAAAGGACAACGTACACTTCCACGTCATATAATAGAAGTTTCAGTCAAATGAGTGGATTCTTTATCCACAGATCATAAACCAAGTACCAGAGTTTTGTGTGTACAGCTGAAATGTGGCTTTTCAATTTCTATAATTTGTGGTCACTGATCCTCAGCTCTAGAGTGCTACATCAGAAGAAGATAATGTAACACTGAGGATCAGTGACAAGAAATGACATGTTTCTAATTAGTGTGCCCAGAGTAAATAATGTGCACTGAGATTGCCCAAGTCCTAATAAAAAGTATAATAGAGAGATAAGTTTGTGGGTCTTCCCTCCAGTCCTGAAATAAACACAGTATATGAGTTAGTTTGGAGTTTGGCCAATGATGACACCATATGGTGGGTTAGTCTCACAGAGCAAAGTAGTTTGATGCCCCAGGCTGTGCAGGAGGTGCTGAGCTCTACAGTATGTCAACATGGATGCTGTCCTTCTGGCTAACATCAACTGCCCAGAGGTGCATATGTTCTAGTGTTGTCTCATTGCTTTCAGAAGACACAAACCTGACACATCTATAGTATCTAGTAAAAGACATTATTAGGTTATAAGTCTCAAATAATCCCAATATTATCTACTGTTTGCAATGAGTCATAATCTACTCTTATATAAAGTGAGGTGATGATGGCACGTCTGTGTTTCATGTGAGCTCATGTGTGTGCGTGTATTCATGCACCTTAACATTCTATATTTAGACAATGCGAATAAAATGTTATATTCCGGTCAGCTTTGTCATCACTCAAGACACAAGCGACAAATGCGTTTCTTGGGAAAACACTAAGTCACAACTCAAACCCACACTGATGCCGAAATTATATATTTGCACTTCTAGCTGTGAAAACAAGCTGCTAAGAGACCCGCACTGTGACGAAAGTCCCAGTATAAAAACGGTTTTAACAGAAGTCAAGAAGCTGAAGCTCAAATGTTCTGAGGATTGTTGTGAATAGACTGTTAAATTGAGTGTGAACTGAAAATAAGAAGACAAACTGGTCAGAGATGTCACACAACAGCTGCTGTCTGAATTGCTATCACAGACGAGAAGGCAGAAATTGGCTGGACAAATCAAAACCGAATGACTCAGCCGCAACACTAAGTGAGGTTTATTAATAGCAAAAATACACAATCTCAACATATATACAGTCTCTGAAATTGGATGTGACCCAGCTAAACAAACAGATGCACTCTGCAAAAGCCTCGGGTCAAGAAGAAAGAACTGCAGTGTACAATAGAGGAACGGTAATGTGACATGCAAATAGGACATTATGAACTTGTGATCTTTTTATGGTTTTATACTAAAGCATATTCAAGTGTATTGCTTGAAATACACTTGATTATCACTATCTACCTAAGTTTACTTTTCTCTTTGTGCATCTTTTAGAATAATTACACTGTGCAGCTAAATCGACCAGCCTCCAGTATCAGAATAGAAACAGAGCTGTGCAACCTTCCCACAGTGAGATGGCTATGACATACGAGACGATGCCCAAACCAAAGCAGGGCACAGAGGACAGAGTGGAGGAGGAGAGGGAGGAGGAAAAGTCAAAGGTCTTGTATGAGGACATTTTTCTAGAGCCTTTATGGCATCAAGCTAAGCCCTGTCTGCTTATTCGTGCAGCTTTTCCACACTACTTTCCCGTCACATTCGCTGTACCACTTGACTCGCCCCTCCTCCTTGTACTCCTCACCCTCCGTTTTTTCTCACTTCCTCAAATCCTTCCATCGCTCCTGCCTTCATCCTTCTATCCCTGCCCCCGTCTTCCTCTGCCTGATTTAGACCTCTTGCCTGAGAGGAACATCACAGCACAATGGGTTAGTGCAGGCTGAGCTTAAATGGAATGAGAAAAGCGTAAAATTCCCTTTCAAGACTAGATGTAGGCTGTGTGAGAGTGAATGGAGGAGAGGATGCCAGGACAAAGAGGAATGTGTACAGGGTTAGGGAAAAGTTGGCTGATGGAATCATGGGTGCAGGTGTAGAATGATTCAGCAGGTTTATTATTTGTGTGGACAGGATTCCCTAATGACAAAAATGACAACACAACTGATCCCTAATCACAGCTACGGTATGAAATGATGTTGCTGCGTATAGTTTAATAAGAATGACTCACTATGAATACATATGTGTTATTTCATGATTCTTTTAACTCTAGGATGGAAATTGATACTAATGACTGAGGACTAAGATCAGGCATCGGCTCTTGGATGTTTGTGCAGCTGTTTGGGCCATTTACGGTGCCTTGCAAAAGTATGAATACAGCCTGATAAAGATTTTATTTGGATTTCTTTTACTGAACGTTCACACAAGTAACAGAAAAACTGTGAAGTGAAAGCAAAATGACACATGATTCTGTTTAAAAAAAAAATAGACAAGTGAAAAGTTTGGCCTGCAAGTATCTATACAGCATGAGTTCATACTTTATGGAACCCCCTTTTCCTTCAACAACAAGATTTGCATAAGTTTTGACAGAAATTCACTTTATAAAACAACTCAAGCTCGGTCAAATTAGATGGAGAGCATTTTTGAACAGAAGTTTTCAGATCTTTTCTAAAACATTTGTTTAGTTTTTAACCATTCCATTGTAGATTTAGCTTTGTGTTTAGGGTCATTGTCCTGCTGGAAGGTGAATCTTTTCCCCAGCCTCAATTCTCCTGCTGACTCTATTCTTACAATCTTCCCAGTCCCCGTGAAGAAAAGTAGCCGCATAGCATGATGCTCCCCCCGCCATCTTTGACACTGGAGATGGTGCACTCAGTACGATGAGCGGTGCTAGGTTTGCGGCATACGCTACGTTTTGCATTTGGCCAAAAAGTTATGTTCATCTGACCAAAGCACCTCCTTCCACATGATAGCTGTGTCCCCCATATGGCAGATGGCAAACTGGATTTCTTATAGCCTCCTTTCAATAATGCCACTTGCCACTCGTCCATAAAGGCCAGATTTGTGTAAAGTACGACTGATAGATGTCCCATGTGCAGATTCCCCCAGCTCAGCAGCTGTACTTTGGAGCTCTTCCAGGGGAATTTTGGGGCACTTGGTTGCCCTTCGGAGCAGTGCCCTTCTTGTTTGATCGGTTAGTTTAAGTGGACCGTGCTCTGTAAGATGTTCAAATCTGGGGAAATCTTGGTGTAACTTAACACTGCTTTAAACTTCTCCACAACTTTATCCCTGACTTCTCTGCTCTGGTGTGCTCTTTGGCCTCATGATGTGTGACCCCAATCAT
>JAPMNZ010840277.1:0-10116 GCA_029875035.1 Pomatoschistus microps | reverse complement strand
CTGGATTTGAACATTGACACAGTAGACGACTCTCTCACATTTTCAGGGAGATTGTTCCATATTTTAGCTGCATGGATCTGAAACGCAGCCGTTTGGTTCTCACTTTGGGCACCAGCAAGAGACCAGTCCCTGTGCTCCTCAGAGTCTAAATGGAGGGGGACACAATGGACCTAAATGGAGGGGGACAACACATCAGGTTGGGCCAAACAATCAACGGACAGATAAGAAGTATCACTCAGAACAACACAAGAACAATTAATCATGATAGATCAACCATAAATCCACACACCATGAAAGACTTATCCTGTCCTCTGGTTTGTGAGCTCACTGGTCTTGTGTGTTCAGGAGCGGTGCGAGCCTCCAGCCTGTTCCCCATCCTCAGTGTGGGCCTGCTGTTTCTGGGTGGAGTGTGTGTGGCGGCCAGTGAGTTCTACAAGTCCCGCTACAATGTCATTCTATGTGCAGGCATCCTCTTTGTCTCTGCAGGTCAGTACAGTAGAACAGTAGGAACTACTTTTGTTTTATTGTACCAGGGTATGTTATCCAAGCATTGCTGTTTTGAGCTCTGTATTCAATCGTTTTACCAAAACTTTTCTAGAATAATCACGACCAGTGAGAGTCGGAGATCCAAATAACAGTTTTTACATTGATTATTATCATCCATCAATTAGTATTATTCTTTTCAGATTTGTTTTCCTTTGAAATTCAGTTCGTTTTTTGGAATGAACCAAAATTGAACAAAGGTAATGAAGGCATGTAAATATATAGACTAATCAAAAATATTAAATCATTGGTCTATTTATCTATTCTAATCTGGGGGTATAACTATAATTTAGGTATAACTTCCCATGGTAGCCACATCAACGTTTCATTATCAATGTTGCAAGTGAAAAAAGTAAAGCATACTGTGAAACATTCTCAAAGGAGATGAATACACTTTATGCTGTGGAAGATTATAGCCAAAGAATAAAACTTTTGTTGAGGCCCTTCTTCACTGTTCGGAATTTTCAGATTTTAACATACACTTATTTCTTTCAGGTCTGAGTAACATAATTGGTATAATTGTGTACATATCAGCCAACTCGGACGACCCCAGCCAGAGTGACAACAAGAAGAGCTACTCGTACGGCTGGTCCTTCTACTTCGGTGCTCTGTCCTTTGTTTTGGCCGAGATGGTGGGTGTTCTGGCCGTACACGTGTTCATAGAGAAACACCGCCAACTGCGAACCCAAGGAAGACCCTCCCTCATGAAACCCCCAGTCTCCCGTAGCTCATCCCACTACCGCAACCGCTACAGCCAGAACCGCTCCAGGCGTCTGAGCTCACGGAGCAGTGGAGGCGGCTCCTTCAGGACAACACTGGGGAGGGAGCCGTCACTCATTGCAGAGACCAAGATCAGCGCACCAGGAGGACTCCCCACTCCCATTACGGTTGGGCCGGACTTTATGTTGTACACTGTGGGGTCGGCGCTTCGAGATGGGAAGATGGATATGCCAGTGGAAGATGGACATATATTAGGAGAGCATAATCAGGATGAGTTGGTGTCCGGAAATTGCTCAGCCAATAGGAGGACAACGCCTGTGTGAGAATTAGGAGCATGGTTCAATGACTTTTTATATATTGTATTGTACTTTCTATTACATATGTGGGAACAATATTTTTCTGGGGTCAAGAGACCTAACCCCACTTTGCCTGAAGCCCCCGCTGAAAAATCAAGGCTATACTGTTTAGGTTATACCACTATTCTGACAGCAGCCATCCTCCTGACGACTTACCACCTTCAGGAGGACCAGTGAGGGTCGTGCTCTGGAACTAGCTCTGACTGCCACCCCCCCGACCCAGAAATGGATTCAGGGGAAGAAGATGGATGGATGGACAACTCCAACGGCAAAACACAAAAATGAAATGTACTCCTTGTTTTACCCTTGATCATTCATAATTGTTATTTTAAAGTATTTTTTTAGTCATAGTTTTGCAGTAGTACGATTTGTCATCCATCCATCATC
Organism: Pomatoschistus microps; assembly: GCA_029875035.1. NCBI lineage: Eukaryota > Metazoa > Chordata > Actinopteri > Gobiiformes > Gobiidae > Pomatoschistus > Pomatoschistus microps. The sequence continues at coordinate 8,110 of JAPMNZ010840277.1, read as the reverse complement.
CATCTTCTTCCCTTTTTTCCATTTCTGGGTTGCGGGGAGGCAATCAGCTGCCACCAAATTCACAGAACACCAGCCCCTCACTGATCCTCCTGCAGGTGATGAGGCCACAGGAGGACAGCATCTCTGTCAGTGACAACAATTATGATTTGTCAATAGCAACAAAAACACTCAGAAGTCATTGGCTTCATTAAAACAAATCATGTTTACTTCTGCTCTATGATTACTGGGTCGTTGTTTTGTACCCATACATTGGAATAGGGCTGCACGATATTGGAAATTAGTGCGATATTTGATATGAGTGTTCAGTATTGCAATAACAATATTATTGCGATGTCTTTCACCTAAAATTGCAATCTGCATTGAAACGCAAGAGACAAATAACAAAATATAAGCACAACATTAATGAAATTCAAATGCATACATTTATATACTGTTTGTTGTTATTGTTGAATGTTGATGTGGCTGTCTGTTTTGGTGTCTTTAATAAAGGAAAAAAAATCTATATATATATTTTTTTTTAATTGCGGATATATTCGTTATGGATATCGAACGCACCAATATCGCAATAACGATATATCTTTTATATATTGTGCAGCCTATACATTGAATATCAGATTTCCTTACAATAAGGAATTTTTACAGTTCATCAAAGTATAGACTTCAAATCAGCCACAATTGTGTGCATCAAATGCATACTAAATAAATGCATACTACGCATACTTTCTCCTTGTGAGATAAATAAAGCACATCTTACTAGATATTAATCAGAATGTTTTCACCTGAGTGCAGCGGCATAAGTATAGGTTGAGTAACGATAACAGAACTACTCCTGTAGAGGGACAGCCGAATTGCTCTCTGATTTCTGTACATGTATTATGATAAAGAATTAGGTTTTAAAAGCAATATTAAGTGGATTCTGAGGTTGTTTCTCAAGATCGTAGTTCATCATGTTTGGGTTCGATTTTCAAACATTGTTTATTAATAGAAAACTTTGTACGGTTTTATTTTATTTGTCAATCGTAATGTTTTTAAATGTAATATAATACAAATAATATATTAGGAGACATACAGACTATTCTAAAAATCTAAAGATCTGCTCTGTCTGATGCACAATGGGGTAGTCTTGCACAGGTAGTCCAATGTAGTTTTACTGCAAATGGCAAATAAACTGATATTTGAAATATATAACCATTCAAGATAGAACAAAATAGTTAAAGTCTTGCATTGAAAAAAGAAATGCTCAAGAGCTGGTCCAGGAAGGGGAAATGTCCCTGATCCCAGATTATCCCAGGATGTTGTCCTGTCTCTGTTGGTTGGGAACAGCACTAAAATATGTGTAAAAACCTGTGTAAAACTGCCTCTTGGTTGGGGAAATCAACCAAGGGCCAGAAAATAACACTATTGGAATTTATTACTTCAAAAATTTCACACATTTCTAAACACCGCAATTGACAATGATTTAAAATGCTTGCGATTGTGCTGTAGTGGCCAACCTGTCACTGAGGCAACCATTGCATTCATAAGTTCGCTAGCCACATTGTAATAAAAAACATAGATATTAATTCCTGTGTGATGCAGGACAACAAAACTTCATAAAAGTAGCGGTCATAAAACAATGGCACCTAACGAGTCTGGTTATATCCTGTATTTCAAATTACATGTTTGGCTCTGACAGATGGTATTAATTTGACTTTGTATTTTGTGTTATAACTGTACTTTTCTAATAATAGATTCCTTTCTACACAAGTCTGAAACAAAAAGTATCTAACAAAGGCTGACCATCTCCAACTTCACAGTATCTGTATGTCCGAAAAAACTACTTTCTTCTCCTAAGACACATCACAAGAACATCCATCATCGTTTGCCTCTATGCTAAAACGCTGTTGAAAAATAAAAAATAAAACAAAACACATAATAATGACGTCATGGTTTTTGTAATACTCACTTCCGTTTCCGTATGTCGCCATTTTGTTGTATCAGCGAGGAGAAGAGGTGGCTCAGGCGGCCCGTGTCGTGGTCAAATGGATTTTTGAGGACTTACTGTGAAGAAACGAGGAAGCACATACCAACAAGCGGGAGTTCATGAAGTGGAATTAAAGCTTGTTCTCCAAATACCCCTAAACTGTGGATTTACGAGATAATTTTCCATCTTGTGTGTCTCGTTGTTGGTTTAGCATTGTCTCGGTGTTAGCATAACCGTTAGCTTTTGTTCACACCGTGTTTATCTCTAAACTGTGTTTGTGACGTATCAGACGCTGAAGGACATTTTATACATATTTGCTTTGTGTATAGCGTGTTGTTTGGTTATTTTCGTTTTCTACGGACTCGTGTTTGCCTTTACGTAAGATCTGAACATAAAGGCGAAGCCAACACTACGACAAAGACTGGAATTTCCCGGCCTGCTGTCTTTGCGGTGTAGTGTGCGCAGTTCCGACATCCAGGGACATTGCTGAGGACTGAGACCTTCTCTGAGGGTTACATTTGTACTGCTGCTTCATGGACATTTTTGGATTTGTGTACAAGCGCTTTTACACGATGGGACTATAAAGACTTTTGGGGCTCAGGTGCCTCTGATGACGCACCGGCCTCTCACGCCGACTTTTCCTTTTACCAAAGACTGTCACCTGTGAGCGTCACCTTTTTACATTAAGACATTCTGTCCAGTGTTTATACAGAAGGGTTCAAACATTAAACACTTTTGTTCTTTGTATTCACCCTGTTTTTTATTTTATCAAAGCAGCCCTGTGTTTCCCATGTTCTTTCCTGAATAGGTATCGCGTCATATCGTTAAAATGTCGTGTGTTCATTATAAGTTCTCTTCGAAATTGGACTACAACACCGTCACTTTCGATGGGCTGCACATTACCCTCAGTGAGCTCAAGAGGCAGATTATGGCTCGGGAGAAGCTCAAGGCCACAGACTGCGACCTGCAGATCACCAACGCGCAGACGCGAGAAGGTAGGCTTTAGTGACAACGTCACAGCTGAGTTTTTAAAGTATTTGTTATCACGTATGATTGTCCGGTACACTCTGGGGTACCATGTAAGTGTACAGCATACATTTCTGATGTTTGTGTACTGCTGCGTTACAGAATACACAGATGAAGAAGCCCACATACCCAAACATTCTTCAGTCATCGTGAGGCGAACTCCTATTGGTGGAGTAAAGCCTGCTGGCAGGACGTTCATTGTGTATGTATCATATGGAAAATACTTGTCCTCATTTTTTCATATCACCATTTCTAGATCTGATAAAGTACTGTAAAAAATTGAACTGCCTGCGTGTACACAGCCTGAGCATGACAAAACGTGTACGTTTTGAATGTCCTTAATCCTTTAATGGTTTCCTCAACCAAATGGTGGATCAGTGTTTGAGTCTCTTTATCTACTTGAAGCTTGGACCTAAATTCTACCTCATTGTAGCACCTCTATCACTTTGTTTAAGGCACTTTTAGCATCAAGCTGCATCTCAACCATTTGGCAGAGGCCTATAATGAAAAAAAACAAAGGGTTAAAACACAAATACTTGATTTTGTAATTCGTGTCCTACATTTTAGGAAAAAATCTGTGAATTTTTACATAGTGGATGGATGAGTTTTTTTGGAAGGATTACATTTTCTTATCACTTTTTGTTTTGCTTTTTCCCCCATTTTTATTTAACTTTGTATTTTGATAAGGAGGTTCTACACAACAATTTTGACCAGTGATGCATTCTGCTTTTTTACAGGGAGCGTTCTGACACAGCAGTGGTTGGATCATCTAGACCCGTATGTAAACCAAACCCAAAATCAACACATTCACTCACTTTCTTCACTATCTTTCACCTTTCTTGAAAACATTCTGTCAACAATGATCAAGTTGCGTGTATGCTCTGTTCACTGTGTGTTGCCAACATTTGTGTCAACATCTTAATTCTTAATGTTATTTTATGTAATTTTTAAAGGTTTTTTAATACAAATATTCAAATTGCCTATTGTTCCTCGTATAGTAATGCCATTCTATTTACTGTGTAAATATGCTAATGTGGAGAGCAACAAACTTACAAATGTTTTCAGTGCTCTGATATATACACAATTGAATTTTGCCACATTATTTTTCATTGTATTTCATATTGAAATGGTGTTGTAGCCTGCTTATAGACGGGCAAAGTGTATTGGATGGTTTTGCTTGTAAACCCAATGGAAATTTGTATTGATAATTGATAAATGTGATTTTATTTTCTGTGAAAATATACTACAAATATAATGGAGTAATGTGTGCCTGGGATTTACTGTAAACTGTTCACAGTTGCTGCTGACTAAAGCTGTGAGAATCTGAGCAGAAGTCTTCATACACTAAACGTTACTTAAATCTGTGAAGTCAGTTTTGTTATGTACCTTTTTATCTTGATATTTTGACACAAAAGGCTAAATAATGCTAGGGGTTTGGTATAGTTGGTTATTAAAGTTTGGTTTTGGCGCTGATATTGGTGCTCTAATAATCTAGATACTTAAGTATTTGTTCACCTGTGGAGGCCTTGGTAAGCTGCTGCAGTGTTCTGGTGCAGTGTGTCCTGTAAGCTGTACGCTGCAGAACCTGTCAATAAAGATGAGAGTGGTTCACAGAAAGAACCGATTACACCAGATCCCTGTGTGTTCCCTGTGCAGCAAGCTCAGTGTTTCTGAGCCAAAGACAAGTTACCTACTGGAGTAGACTATAGAGGAATCAAAATGTTCTGCTTTTTAAAAAATATGCTGATGCTTAAGCTTCTGGATGGAATATTTGGCTATGTGCATGCAACTTGAAAGAAGGTTTAAAAGGTTAACCTGCGTTTTACTTTCCTTATATATTAGCAGAAATATATGTATCCATTTGTTTTGAAACCTTTTTTGGAGCTTTAAACACCATAATATTGATGGAGCTTTATAAGGGGGAACAAGACAATTTGTAAATGAGATCATGTCAGATGAATAATTGCATATTTTGTGGTTTGTTAATGGCAACCAGTAGAATTGGGATTTTCATTATCTTTGCGATTTATCTGGCAGCCCAAACATAAACAAACAGAAATGAGGCATGTGAGGTGGAAGAGGCATTCCCAGCAAGCATACAGACATGCCAATTATTCCATTGAGAGAATAGTTCTTCAAACTTAGTTCTTTGAAACATCTCAAACTGTAAGTAGATTCTTAAAAAAACCAATGTATAGTTCAGCCAGTATTGCAGGATGGCTAGTGAATTTTATTACAAATTTGATTCATTTGAGGAAAATATTTCTAATATTGTTCCATTATTTCAAAATAGTCTATGGTGTTCTAATATAAGTATGTTATTGCAATATTGTGAATGCTCCCTGAAAGTTGGAGCTATTCAGTTAATCACAAAGTGGTGGGGAAGCAAGGGTCTCTACTCCTCCTGTATGATGGAATATAGATGGTTAGTCATGGCATGTTAACATGTACAATATTTGTACTTTGATTCTCCTCCAGACGGATTCTTCTCCTCAGTTGACCTTTGCTCAACTTTCAAAGGTATTGGTTATGTTCATAAGGATTGTACCCTAAGATGTCAATCCGTTTTACTAGTTAACCAAATTTGTAATTGATTTTTGTATTTTAGACTGCAAACCTCGTTGATGCAAATGCATCAGAAGAAGACAAGATTAAAGCCATGATGACTCAGTCCAACCATGAATATGACCCAATACAGTTAGTCCAGACTTTTTCCATCTGTTTTTACACCTGCTCAATTTAATTCCTTTGCTAATTTGTGTTCAGGACGGTTTTGAAAGTGTTAAATGTGTTGTTCCCATAGCTACTCGAAAAAGGCACTTGGCCCTCCACCTGCACATTACACCTGTTTTCGCTGTGGAAAAGCAGGCCACTACAATCGGCAATGCCCAATGATTTCGGTAACTTTTGAACACCAAAATGCTCTGGTACTATTTGACTTATTGACTAAACAACAAAATGTCAATTTTTTAAGGTTCAAGATAAAAGTGTGGAGCTGCCCAAACCAGTTAGGACCAGTAAAGGTATTCCTCAGAGCTTTATGGTCAAGGCAGAACCAGGTGCTAAGGGTGCCATGCTGACCAGTACTGGAGAATATGCAATACCTGCTATAGATGCGTATGTATCAGTATTTCTTTTTAACTAATCAATTTCTTGATCTGTCTTGGTTTTCATTGTATTTATTCTGATGGGTTTCTACAGTGAAGCATACGCACAAGGCAAGAAGGAGCGACCTCCTTTTGTTCCACACGACCAGTCCTCTTCTGAAGATGATACAGACCCTATCCCAGATGAACTACTCTGTCCCATCTGCAACGACCTCATGACCGATGCTGTGGTTATACCCTGTTGTGGAAACAGCTACTGTGATGACTGTAAGTCCACAAACAAATTCAGGACATTTCTAATAATCAAAGCCTGACCATTTATGAATGCAGAGCCCAGCCTTTACCTTCACTTTGATACTGTAAAGACTGCAGTGTATATGAATAAAATATTCAGGTCTTTTAGTGATTCTAAAAATCCGTAAATGTTGTGTCTTAACTGTTGCTCATTCTCCTCAATAGGTATTAGGACAGCGCTGCTAGACTCAGAAGAACATACCTGCTACACTTGCAAGCAGACTGATGTTTCTCCTGACAACTTGATTGCCAACAAGTTTCTCCGACAGGTAATTCACTCCTTGAGTGCAGACCACAATTTGAAAATGTATTTTAACTAAACAAGCCTCTGTACAATTTAGGCTGTGAACAATTTCAAGAATGAGACTGGCTATACTAAGCGTATACGCAAGCCCCTCCAGCATTCGGCTCCACCTCCGCCTCGGCTCCACCTGCTTCGGGCTCGGAACTCCAGGCAGCAGGACCCTCTGATGCCCCCAGTACAGGCCCCTGCTATCACTGCACCTGCAACAGTCACTGAACCACCAAGTGCTACCCCGATGCCTGCTGCCACATCTGCGGCTGCCGCCATCACCAGGGCCCCCACATCTGTCCCAACCCCGCCACATGAAGCCTCTTCTGAATCTCTCGTGGCAGTCCACTCTCCTGCCCCTGCCATAGATCACCACTCTCCTAAGCACAGCCCCAGCCACGGAGAACCTCCACCTCCTGGGTATGGTTTCACTCGTTTACTCCGAAAGCAATCACATTAATGGTTCAGTGAAATTTGAAACTTTTGCTTTTTTAGGGAGGCAGACCCGGATCCAGAACCCACAGGACACTCAGAAAATGCTGACCAGGTGAGGGTCGAGTATGAACTCTGTCTGTTCTTTTAAAATAATAATTTATTTTTTAGCACCAAAATCATTCATAATTAAGGAGTGCATGCGTTTTTTTTTTTTAAACCAAACTGAACATTTCATGCAATGCAATAACATCTATTCCAAGAAGCAGAATTTTAACGGCTTCACATAAAAAGGGGGGGGGGTACCAACCAGAACTGTTTAGGAATGCACCTTTTTTAAAGTTTAAGTTGTACTTTACTTAACAATAATTCCAATGATCCCAAACCTATTTTTTGAGCTTGTCAAAAGTAAAAGAACAGAATGGAAAAAAGAGTTCTGAATATTTTGGTATAATTTAACTTGCGTCCTCTTTAGGGTGATGGTACAAGCTCCCATTTGCCTCTTCTTGGCCACCCTCCTCCCCCTCAGAGGTCTTCACATTCATCAGGTAATAATTGTCATTGAAGGATCTTTGGCACAGTAAATGAATGAATAACCAAGTAACATAGCTGTGTTTATTTAGACCACTCGCGACCCCACCAATCACACAGAGAGGGGAATCGATCATGGGAAAGGTAAGTCGAGTTGCGGACTGTTAAGGGCTCCGTTTGGAAGGCTGATCTCTATAGAAGTTGATGTATTGTTTTCTTTTATCAGGTCTTATAGGCACAGGGAGCACAACTCTGGGCATCTCCAAGCAGCCCCCCATCCTGGCCCCCCGGTTGTTCCCGTTTACGCAGCCCAAGCAATGTATCCTCCGCCACCACAAGTTTACCCGCCTCCGTTCAGTGCTGGTCCTGGTCTGATTCCTCCACCTGCACTCGGCTACCGGCCTCCCCCTGTGTACATCCCTCCCCCTCCAGTAATGAACCCTGCCTGGCTGCCTTCGGGGGCAC
>JAPMNZ010840006.1:0-27993 GCA_029875035.1 Pomatoschistus microps | reverse complement strand
CAGGTAAAAGCAATAACAAACTAATAAAAGTATAACAAAAACATAAAGAAAAATATTAATCTTTAAACAAGATTAAACAATAAAATAAAAACATACACACAAAAAAAGAAGAAAAAAATGGTTAGAGTTGATGTGGGAAATTGGTGGAGCCAGGTCACTGTATAAGAATGTGTCATGGATTCAATAATTTTTCACTTAAAAGGGTGAATTAATTAATTATCTTTTAAAAATGCACATAGAGACGCAATGTAATGTTATGGGTGAATTTTAAATGTATACAGTCTTCAGGTGTTTTGAAGATTCTTAAGAAATTGTTTATGTTCAAATAGATTCACTCAGGTTCAGCACATTCTCAGCGAGTCAAAACAGCAAAACAGGTCAGTTAAACCTTTTTATTTTTAACACTAAATGTACCATAACTGCAATCAAATTAGCAACATGTATAGTTTCTTTTGTTGTTGTTATTTTGCCAAGTCTATGTGATAAATGCAGTGTTGATTTCCACAACTTTCTCTTCACTTTCTTGCAGGCAGGCAATCATAAACAAAATGGGTAGCGGATGCAGTAAAAGGAAAAGGCCGAAGAAAACAAAACAAAAGCAGACATTACCACCTGTAACATTAGAGTTTTCGGACATATATTTACTTACCGCAGCCATTTGTGAACCAGTCCCACCAAGTGACTCTTCCATCAAACAGATGCTACATGATGATGTGAGGGCTCCCTTTCCACAAGCAGAAAGTCAGAATGAAAACACAGGTGCTGCTCTACAGGTGGGAGATCATGTGCACACGCAGGAATCATCAACACGACTGCCTTCTCGTGATGAAAAGAAAAAGTCAGAGAAAAGTGCAACTGCTAAACCAGAAATGACACAGCCACAAACACAAAATGTGATTGGGCAAGGAGTGGAACCAAAAAGTACAGCGACAGAAAGGAAAACAACTGATGTTAAGGACTCTGAAGACAACAATGGGATGGAAATACAACTACGGTGGCCTCCTGCTGCCACCAGGTGCGTGCTGTTGTATTATTAGGTTAAAGCTGCAGTACCTAATTTTGATTATAAACTGTGTAATCAAATCTATGTAACTAGTTATCCAATCTCAACCCTAGTTTCTATGTATTTTTGGCCTGTTTCACATCTAAAGAACGCGCCAGTGCCCTCACTTAGCCAATCAGCTCTGCCAAAAGTTAGGTACTCCAGCTTTAAGGACATATCATGGGTGTAGGATTTCTATAACCAAATTATTTAAATAGGACATAGCTTTTGCTTCTCTGTGGCTGGACCAAAGATATAACTGCTCCTTCAGTGTTTTAATTTTTATGCTCTTAAGGCTCTTTTAGGCTTTTAACACTGCGTGAGTTGTATGGTCCTTCTATTCTATTCTGTTTTGTTTTATTGTTTATTTTTTTATATCTATACATATATGCACATGGTTTTTCCTATTTAATTTGTAATGCTATATGGATTTCTTTTAATTAGTATTTTATTGTGCTATATCAATAAAGTGGATTGGATATCGGAAAGCTATTAATTTTTATTTATTTTTCATATCTCTTTAAACACAGATCTGGGAACAGAGACAAGGACAATAAAGTATCCGTGATGATAAAGATATACGAAGAGCTCTGTACAAAAGCAAAACACGAAATATTGTTAACGTTCAGAATCCCTATTGCTGCCAGGTGAGTGCTGTTTGTCCATCCATTTTCTTCTGCTTTATTCGTTGCTAGGACAACAGGCAACCAATGTTTGAATATACTAAGCTATATGAAAAGGGTCCAAAATGATAATTGAAAATTGAAAGATTTGTTTGTTTATACACAGATTTGGAATTCAAGACAAGAACAACCTAGTATCCGTGACAATAAAGAAATATGAAGAGCTCGAAGCAAAAGCAAAACAAGAAACATGGAGAATGATGTCAAAACTGAAACCAGAGTGTGGCTGCAAAACAATGAAGAGCGTGGCTGAGAAACACACAGAAGCTAAAGATCAACCAGAAGATGGCAGCAAAAGCTCTCATCCAACTGAGACCAGAGAAACAAATGAGGTACTATCAAATCATCCACAGCTCTTCAATGACTCCTATGAAAATGCCAACTCCCCCTCACAGCCCCAACCATCAGGGGATAGTTCAGAGGAGCACCGGGACATCAGACCTGTTTTAACCCAGGACAGCTCTTCCAGTGCAGGGAATGTGCCAAAAGAACTTAAGGCTGAATCTCAAACCACTAAGATCTCTGAAAAACAAGCTACACTAAACTCTGAGACAACCAGCACACCACCGCCATTCACTGTCAACCAAAAGTGCACAAGGATTGCCCCAAAAGGAAGACCAAGACTCAAAAAGGTATGATCATTTCAACATTTTCAAAATCAATTATTTACCGTTGATTTGAGCTAAAACTGGAGTACCTTTTTTGATGGCTTCATTAGATGCGTTTTCTCAAAAAAAAGTAACACTTTGTGGGGAAAAAAACAGACCCCTACATGCTTATGGTTATAGAAAACGTTTTATCTTTCTTGGAGCTATTTTCTTCTAAACTGAAAAGGTAGATCTAAACAAGTGACAGAGGCTAAAAGTTAAAAAGAAAATGGAAAACTAGTGACTATTGTTTTGCACAATCTGTTACATGGATTGAATTTGTTTTATTTTGTGGTTTAAAAGTTAGGTACTCCAGATTTATGACTTCATGGTGCACTACACATTATTGAGAATACACCACATGTGACATCCTAATGTAAAGGAAAGAAAAGTTGTTTAAATTGCATGTTTCTTGGTAACTCTTTTTTTCTAGGTTTCACAAAATCCCCCACTACCTGTCTGAAGCTAGATTGCCAAAGGAAAAGTCGCTGTCTGACACTGCTGAAGACCGAAAATCTGACGTATAAATAAAAAAATGCAAAAATACTGACCATTCCTTCTTATATTTATTTGTAAGGAAATTTAAGACAGATGTGTCAAAACGTCATCAACAAAGAGTATTTATTGAAATGTTTGTAAAGTGTTGACAGTGTTTTTCTGTTATCTTTATTTTATGTTGCAAACAAAAGCCAACTGTTTGAGTGGATATAATAAGTAAAAAGAAACATTTACAGAAAAGTAGAATTTTACACAATCATTTCCAGCTGCCTTGCGTATTCGATGACCTGCTGTGCTAGTTCTGTAGACGGGATGTTCACCTCCTCTGTGCGCTGCTGCTGACTGGTAAAAGAATATAGTCCATCAGCACTCAAGGTCCATTTCCTCTGTTGGGAAAGAGTAATAGAGGTTAATGTGTGTTAAAATAATTACGTGTAATGATGTGCAAACCTTTCATATGAGAATGTATACCTTTTTGGCATATTCTGTCATCTTTTTGGAGGAGCTAAAGAAGAGGACTCGTGTGGCTTCACTGAACTGGATTTGCTCATATGCTTTCTCTATGCAGCCTGCAATTTCATCACTGAAATTTAACACATGCATTGTTAGTTTAAGTTACTTTCAATAAGGGCTCAAAACATTCAGAAACAAACCAAGATCATTAAATTACATTACCTAACTTTATTATAGTCCTAATGACATTGGCCCTTACCGAATTGTGTCAAGGAGAATGTCAATGAAGAAAGTGTAGCTCTCAGCAGGTATGTTACCCTTTGCTAGAAATACTTTGTTATAACTTCCCTCCATCAGGTACTAGACAAAAGACATCAGTGCAAGCATGAGAATAGGGAACAAAATATGAAATAATAAGATATGACAATAATAACCACATAAATATACATATTCTACCTGCTCCAAGGACACTGGATGCCTGATGTACACATTTGTCTGAATATCTTTTGCACTTAGCCTCTCAAGTTCAGTATGAAACTCTGAGACTCGATTCTGTGACAAAAGGAAGAGCAGGTTCAACCCAAGCAACTGGTGCATGTAGGCAGCCTCAGGTAGCTCATCCCTTTAAAAATAAAGATAAGAACTTTTAGATACAATAAATTATGTGTTAATAAGTACATCACAAAGATATAAATTACTTGTAATCAAAGTAGTAACACTTTAACTGTGCCATGTATCTTTCAAAGGAGGGAATGTCCTTTTTGAGAATACTCCACAAAGCTCCAATCTCGAGGACATCACCTATAGATTATAAACAGAAGGGGTTTACAACATTCACAGGGATAGTAACAAGATGTCAGTGGTACTTGCACTTACGGGCCAAAATGAGCTGTTGCTTGGTGAGTGAAGATCCAGTTGTGGGTAAGAAGTTCAGTTCGAGTAATGAAACCTGTATCAAAACAATAACAGTGACAAGCTAGTCAGTGGCTAATCTCATGACAAAACCATTATATAGCGCGTTCAGGTCGAGTGTTACTCATTAGTCAAGTTAGACTATTGACATGTCATAAAACGCTAGGAAATATGATGTTTTGAAGGTGTTTAAACGTCAAACTTGATCATATAAACAGGCTAACTTGATTAGCTTAGCTTCAGGAGCGTCTGTAGTCAATAGTCGTAGCCCTCAGTGGCATCCATTGAGAAATTTAACACTACAAGAACAGAAACATAGTATGTACCTTCAGTTTGATCAAAAGATCTCCGCATTTACTCAGATTAGGGTTTTTCTTGTTCCATTCCGCCTTCAGCGTCTCGTAGAGTCCCGCAGTCTCTTTCAGCGCCATGGTGGTGATTCTGCAAAACGTACGGCACCGGGCATCGGAATACGTTAAACAACTGTCGTAAAGTCTCCGCACCGTGGTTCAAGATGGCGGCACTCAACACGGAACTGTGGCGAAGTTATCTACCAAATCATTCAATCTTTGCCGAAATTCGTGATAATCTTCTACCAGATGCGAATGGAAATGAGAGAAGTGTCGCTAAAAATCTCGCTTTTTGTTTCGGTGCAGATTTTTTTCTCTGGAATGAGACCACCCGCGCTTTTCACACCACTAACCTGCGACAGTTAAACTTGTTGCAAGAAAACTCCACTCACAACAACGGGAGTTACCAGACTCTCATGTGCATCAATCCTCCCTTTTTTGAGGTGAGCCAAGTCTTGCTTAGTCCAACTCGACATCATGTGGCTCTCGTTGGAAAGCGAGGTGTCTCCGTGCTGGAGCTTCCGCAGAGATGGGGAAAAAAGTCTGAGTTTGAAGGAGGAAAAAGCGTGATAAACTGCAGAACCATCCCAGTGGCTGAGCGCTTCTTCACCAGCTCTCCTTCTGTGAATCTACGACAGGCAGCATGGTTCCCCACCGAGACTGGAGAGCCCTACTTGGCGTTACTTATGTCAGACAACACTATGAGATTTTACAGCTTGAACTCTCCTCAGACGCCAGCTAAAGTCCTCTCACTGTCGCAGTCTGAAGATGACAGCTCTGCCCATCAGCCTGCGCGCTCCTTCGCTGCATCTCTTGGGGAAATAGCTGTTGCGTTTGACTTCGGCCCAGTTTGCTCAACTCCCCGAAAACTGGCGTCTCAGCGCTCCAAAGATCAGCCCCTCTACCCCCTGTATGTCCTTTATGAAAACGGAGAGACTTACGTGAGCTACGCGAGCCAAAGCAACGGGATCACTCTCAGCAAGCTGGTTGGGCCACTACCTATGTACCCTGCAGCGGAGGATAACTATGGATATGACGCCTGTGCCATTCTGTGTCTTCCATGTGAGCCCAGCATCTTGATCATTGCCACAGAAACAGGCACTTTGTATCACTGTGTGCTGCTGGAGTCTGAAGAAGAGGAAGAGTCTGTTGAAAAGTGGCTTGATGGCTCGGAGGCAATACCTGCCCTATATGTGTTTGAGTGTGTGGAGTTGGAGCTCACTCTGAAAGTGGCTACAGGAGAGGACGAAGAGCCCCAAGAGTTTGATTTCACTTGCCCCATTCGCTTGCACAGAGATCCACTGTGCCAGCATAGGTATCACTGCACCCACGAGGCCGGGGTGCACAGTGTGGGGCTCATCTGGATCAACAAGCTGCAAAAGTTTCTGCGGGCAGGTGAAGAGGACAAGGATAGTCTCCAGGAGCTGTCAGCTGAGAAGCGCTGCATTGTAGAGCACATCCTTTGTACAAGACCTCTCTCAACAAGCGAGTCGGCGCCTGTGCGTGGTTTTGTGATTTTGTCAGACCTCTCTCTTGGAGCCACTATGATCTGCATCACAAACAGCTATGAGTGTATCCTTTTGCCCCTCCTGAGTTCGATCCGCCCTTCCTCTCCTCCCCTCCTCTGTTCCCATCCTGGACCAGGCTTGGGCAGTTCACCCCTTCGAGCAGTTGCTGATGACTCCTTTGAGCAACATATCCGTAATATATTGATGCGTAGCTCAACCAATCCACTTGTTTTAAAAGCTGGGGACAAAAACACGTCCCCTCCACCTCAGGAGTGCCTCCAACTCCTCAGCAGAGCTACCCAGGTTTTCAGAGAGGAGTACATCCTGAAGCAGGACATGGCCCGTGAAGAGCTGCAAAAGAGGGTGAAGCTGCTTACAGGTCAGAAGAACAAGCAGCTGGAGGAGCTGGTTCTGTGCAGAGAGGAGAAGAAGAGTCTCAGGGAGACAGCAGAGAGGTTGGCTGACAAGTACGAGGACGCAAAGTATCGCCAGGAGACTATAATGAACCGAGCTAAAAAGGTGCTTGGTAGCCTTCAAAACCAACTGCCAATTTTGTCAAGTAGTGAAAAAGACATGAAAAAGGAGCTCCAGTCCATCAGTGATCAACTGAAAAATCTGGACAACAGCATCAAACAGGTGAACATGAAGATGGAGTACCAGAAGACTCAAGTTGGCAAAGATCAAGCTGCGGAGAAGACTCCAGTGCAGCTGAATGCGCAGCAGAAGAAAGTGGTGCAAAACGTTCTCAAAGAACATGGGCAGCAGATCGGAGACATGATGAAGCAAATCAAAGACATTAAAAATCATTTCAGTTTCTAAGCACTATGTAATTTTTGGCATTATTGAGGGACTTTTCTTCTGTTTATGTTTTGACTTGCTACAAATGTTGTGTTTTACTGTAGAAAATAAAGAATTCCACATTTGAAAGTTTTGTACTGGATAAATAAATGTATCACTTTGACTTAAAACAGTTGTGTCTTTATTACAAACTGCAAATTATTTTGATAATTGATTAGTTGGGCAATTCTTTCGATTGATGGAAGGCTTTTTTTGGCCAAATTTAAGCGAGGCCGCTCGAGAACATCTTCATAGAAACAAAGCATTGGAATTTTTGTTTATGAAGTATTGCTTTGTTATTTTGTAGTAATTCTAGCTCTGTGTCATTAAACTTCCTAGCATATATCTGTCCAGGTATGTTTCGAACACAGAAGAGTTACTAAAATAGTTGACAATTATTTTAAAAATCAAACGATAATTGCAAATTCATTGAATAACTTGCTACAACTCTAATTCTTAAGAGTTTCTCAAAATGTACATGTGTCACTGGTGGTACCTGAGCTCATTTTGGTTGTACAGATTCCTTTGATTATTTTAGATTTCTGAGAACTATTTATAGAACCAGCCTTGATTACTAATACTAGATTTAGCCTTCATTTCTCTGAAATGTGTGAGAATTTGCCGAACTAACTTGGCTGACAAGAAATCTAACTACCAATCCAACTTTATTGTGGAGAACCAAAAAACAAGTGCAACTCAGCTTAATACAACCCTTCACTTCGTCCACCAGGTGTCACCCTCGGTCCTTATCCAAACTCCCATGGTTTGAGCAGGTTTGACGACGTTTTGTTTTGGTGAGGAATTCCCCACGTAAAGACAATGACGCAAACGGAGACCCCAATTTCCTTGAGTCAGCTTTGCTGCAGGTGGGGAGTCCTGTGCATTGTACACGACGTTGAACCAGCCCTAGAAATGTAAGTCTACAGTGTAACATTGAATCTGAATCTGTGCCTAAGTCTTTGTGGTTGTCGTTTCGTCATGATGTTGTGGAAGCATAATTTATTGTTACCACAATGAAAAACAAGAGTATTTTACATGCACCGTAAGGAATTTCGTAAGAGTTTGGAAAGGGCGTGGTGTTGACTCCATGTTTAGCTCAATTATGTGTCCGAATAAGGCTCTATGTGTAATATTTTTCCACAAAGGTATACTGTCTAGCTCGTGTCTTCGTGCCTTAGGAAACTTAGTGGACCCTAGGAAAGGGATATTAATAACTCCTTTAGGCCTGCCCTCTGCATTCTTCACATGTGAGTCACTGAGGCAGGCGAGGAGAGCACTGGGTTGCCTGTTTCTCATTTGTGTTTCTTTCCATGTGGGAGTGGAAAGACCCAGGAAGGCCATCCCTCTTTCTGCGAATATTTAAGGCCTTATGAGTAGGCTACGGGATAGATATTTGGACACACACTGCATAGTTTACACAGGCTAACCCCACAGAAAGATACAAACAGACCAAATGAATGGCCTGTGTATGCAGCAGAGGTTGGAGGGAAAGGGTGAGGAGATTGGAAAAAAGTAGTGGTCTTGGGATTTGGCAAAGGGAGAGAGTGAGTCACTGTTTTCTGGTCTCCAAGAAACCAAAAGAGCCTGATACAAAATGAGGGAAAGTTTCTGTAACAAGTTTGAACCGACCAATGATCATAAAGAGGCAATGCACAGTCAGAACTTTATTTCTTTAGGTTTCAAACATTTGGTGAGGAAGTGCACAGTAGTCAGTATAGTTCAAAAGTTTCAGCATGTTACATAAAAAGCATTTGCAACAATATAAAAATAATATATTTTTGAAAGGGTTAGCACAGATAAGTGACAGATTACACGTGCAACTCATTATTTGGTAAAACAAGTGTCTTTAGTTAAAAAAATTATGTTATGTTACTAAATCCGGATACTAATCTCTAAAGGAATGTTGGGTTAAAGTATTTTTTGTCTCCCCTTTAGATTATATTGAATAATAGCTCTCTCAGAGGGCGTCGAACTTCTGCTTACCAAACAGATATTTTAAGAATTTAATACTCACACACAAACCCGGAGGCCAAGCAGAAGATATAAAGACCATTGTTTTTTTTCTTTTTTATACAACACAATCTTTTTTGTGGAATCTAGGCCAATGTCGCTCTTAATAATACGATAAAGAAGACATTGCATACAGCATCTCAAGCATCTCAGCATGGGTAAAAACAAAAGAAACAGTAGCATGAGTGACATAACTGAACGAGTCTTTACGCATCTGAGCCTTTTTGTCTGCGCTTGGATGGCGGTACAAGGCGAGAGGGCAGCTCAGGGGGCAGACCGTGGCCATCTAGTTTGACCTCAATCAGGTGACTGGCCAGGGCAAATTCCTCATCATCCAACATGCCGTCTCGATCCACATCCGAGAGCTTCCAGATGCGTCCCAGTACAGAGTTAGGAAGACGAGAACTCACCATCCAGTCCTTCGCCTTGGTGCCGCTCAGCTTACCCTCGTTTGGAGCCAGGTTGTAGAAGATCTCATCATATTTTGGTTTGTCTTTGGTCACTACCCACGAATCCTGCTCCTCCTCTGCCTCCCCGTTCTCCTCAGCGAACGGATCTCCTTCACAGAAGGGCCCAGCGTGGGTGCCCAGAAATGCTCCTCCCTGAACCCCAGGCTGGTCTGTCGCCTCCAGCTCCTCTTGCCGAAGAAGGGGCATCAATTTGGCAATATCAGAAGACAGCAGCTCATCCAGGGCGGCCATCAGGTTTGGTTTCAAGGTTTTGAATTTGGTGAAGTCATGGACCATAAGTTGTTCCTGCCACACAGAAAGCGAAAGTGAATTTGAGCTCACCTGACATGGATGATTCCAAAAAACAAGAAGTGGGACAAACCTGCATTTTAGCACAGTCTGGGAAGTCTCCTGGTGAGATGTTGTGCTGGAGTTGGATCTTGGAGAAAATGACTGGGAGCTGGTAAATTAAATTTTTCTTTTTGTTATCTTTCCTGAAAACAGATGGCATCTCCTGTTTCAAGTAGCTGATGATGTGTGCGTGAACCTAGACAGCATGAAAACAGGATGTGCGTTAATAGCGCGTTCATTTGTTTTACGAGGGTCTTAGGGTGACTGTACTGACCCTGACCAGTCGAGCCCTCTTCACCAGGTCATTCAGTTTACGCAGTGCCGCATTACGAGGCAGGTTCTGGATGTCGGCAAACAGGTCTTCCTCTTCCAGCTCAAACAGTTTACGGTTGTCTGTGACCATCAAGGGCTCGGACCAGAAAGACCCGATGTAGACCCTCAGAACCTCAGGAGTCCCAAAGACCTTTCCCAGGGACCACATCAGAGCGCCATAGACCCTCATGAGCTGCTGTGTGCCCACCATGTCGGCCTTGTTCAGCACCACACGCAGCTTGTCTTCATTGCCTTTCAACGCACCGATGGCCTCTGCGAACTCATCCGAGATTTCTAGTTTGTGTGCATCAAACAGCAAGATGATGCGGTCCACACGCTCAGCAAACCAGCGTAATACTGCTGGGAAGTCATAGCCTGTACAAACACAAAACATCATAGTTATAAACTGATAATTTATCATAGAATAGGGGAGGAGATGAGGTCACCACAGACACAAATCTGACAATGTATCAAAACATCCTTCTCTGAGAATATTTTCAGTAAAACCTAATTCTGTGGTAGCATCTTTTATTGTATATTTGAATGAAAAAAGAAACTGCTTGAAAAGTAATAGCCTTGTTATTTACTCTCATTTGAACAATACGAATTGCTCCAGCATTCCTTTCTCTGCGCCACTGGCAACTGGACAGGAATCAACCACATCTGCATTCCTACCATCTGTGAGCTTTTGTGTTTCATTTCTGATCAGAAATTTAAAGTTTGTTAGTTCATCATGCATTTATGATGACTTGTTGTTTAATGCATGATGATGTGATCTGATGTTTAAAATTAGAGTGAAATGACAGATAGTACTCATCAGTATCCTCAGCAGAAACAGACCTGCATCAGTTCTGCTCTTCATTATCGTTTTATAGATGCTGGGAACACTGCTGAGAGAGGCGTTCTTGATTTCCTGTGAGGTGAATTGTGACACTGAGGCTGGTCCCATTAGTCAGACATGCAGAGGTTAAGTTTGAGACGTGTCTGTGAGAACCCCTCACCCCCTCCTCACCTTTGTAGGCACTCTCACCTCGACTCACTCTCTGCTTGGCTCCAGACAGGATTCCAGGCGTGTCAATGATGCTGATACTCTCCAGGACCTGGTTGTTCATTTGGGCACACTGGAACCTGGTATTACCAGCAGTGAATAGAAACTACACATTATTATTTATAAAGATCAAAACAGTGACTGTCTAAATCATCTTGTGCCAAAGATGATGCAAGGACCATATTGTTCCCCTCCTCCAGCTGCCCCCCCAGCAGACCATTGTATAGGACCAGGCCTCTAATGCTCATGGTTTCCTGAAGGAAAATGACCACTAGTGCCAGATTCAAACAATAAGGCGTGCTAACAGTTTGCTGCCTAGAACAACAACATGACTTCCTGTAGTTTATGAACTTAATGAGTCCACCGGCTCCAGTTCAGGAAGTCGGAGCAAAAGGAGACGCAAGTACATTCACAAACACACCCTAAGGGACAGAGGCCTCCGTTGGAAAACCATCATAATACAGTTTCACTGGTGCTGTGATAACAGGAGGCTCTTTATGTTTCTGTCACATTTAAACCTTTTAGACGATGTCCCTCTTACAGCCATAGTTCCATTGCATCAAAAACGCCATTAAGACAAATAGAATACATTGTATGATGGAATGTAAGTGTATATGTCCTGCATGTACATTTCTAATGACCTCACATATTTGTCTTTGCTGTAAAGATTAGCTGAGCTTTGACCTCATCTTTGAACTTGAGTACATAGCAGTTCCTCTCAGAGAACATCAGCCGTCATCACCCTCTCTGGTGATATCGCTCCCTTTCTCAAATTTTCCACAAATAAGGCAGTGCCTCCCTCTTCTGACATTTGGCACACAAACTCAAAATTCCAACAGGCCTCTTTCTGTTATCTCCGCTTTCTTTTCTCAATCTAGTTGAGCAGTTTCTATTGATGTTTGTGACAAAGGAAGTAGAAGAGGTCTTTGGTCACCTGTTGAGAAATGTGTTTCCAAAAGGGTTGAGTTTTCTAAAAGGCTTGTTGGGGTCTACGATGAGAGCATTGCCTGGAATGACTCCTTCCACATCCCCGTGCATGATGGCTGTGAAGCAGTCAGTGGTGGGCTCAGGTCCCACTCGACTTCCAGGAATCTCCTGCTCCAACAGATACCTGTCAATATTTAAGGACAGTGAGATTTCAGAAGTTTGCCTGTTTGATTCCTTGCTGAGGTGGGTACTTACTTGATGAATGTGGTTTTTCCAGTGGAGTATTGTCCAACAACCAGCACCATGGGTTTGTTATCGAAGTCTGCGTCCTCCAGACTGGCAGAGTGGAAGTCATGAAAGCCATAGTACTGCTCCAGGGGCAGCAGCTTCTTCCGATAGAGAGTCTTGAGCCCCTCGGTCACAGTGCGGATCACCTCAGGTGCTTTTTTCACATTCTTCTTTCCCCAACGAGACATGCTTATTTGTAAGAAGACGTCTTCAGAGCTGTCAAACCTGTGTATGTTTAGAGATGCGTTTCCTGTAGCAGATGCAGAGAAGCCTTCAGATGTTTCCTGTATTTATTCTGCAGCTTCACGTGTCCTTGGAAACCGCTGGACACACGCCTGTGATCAGACCTTCTGTCACAGTCCCCTGTGTCAATAAAGCTCCTGCAAAACAAAACGTACCCATTAATACAAAAAAAGAGAAAAAAGAAGCTGAAGAAGCCCACCCACTGACAGTTAAATGTTGTCAGTGCATGTCTGGAAAAGATTTAGACTAGAATGGAAAACTTGCAAACCCAACCCTGCATAAGGAAGGATTTGATGAAGCACTGCTCAGGTCTTACAGTGACTAAGACATTCCTTTTGAAGTAAGACACACAAATAATTCACTTATAGAAACAGAAGGCTTTTAGAATCAGACCATATATGGGAATATCTTGCATATCTACTGTCAACAGAGCTGAATGTACAGAACCATAAAGAAACTTTGCCTCAGACATGCATTAAAAGCTTGTATGAAAAGAGCTTCTTTTAAAACCCATTTGGGGCTGAATTAATCATAATGCGTCACAAGACAAGTAAAGATAAACACCATTAAACTAAATTAGACTCAATGGTCTTGAGTCCCACACGTATAAACAACTTAGAAAAACAATTCGAAACATATCGACAAACTTTAAAGCGACGGCTATAAAGTTTTTTCTTAGGAGAAAAAAGACATACCCCGAGGGCTCAGCGTGGCCTGGAATGAACTACACTGGCATGCAAATAGTTGACATCGAATAAAGAAAACCAACACATATTTACCAGATTGCGAGAGCACTGCTTCAGGATCTTGCAGTCTTTCTCTCAACTGGAGTTTGGAAAATATTTGTTCCCCAAAAAGCCAAATGGTGGAGCTGCTACGGCATATGGGTGTTTCTTTTACAGCAAATAGGATCCCAGATTACAGAGGATGGTTCTTCTCCAGAGAGTAATGTATTTCAGATGAGCTGTAGACCTGGCATGGACCCTCCCTCTGCCTGTTGAAACCAGCACAGGGCAGACACGAGCTCCAGATTACTTTTATTCTCCTCCTCCTCCTCTTCAGGGGCACAGCAGTAGGCAGCACTAAAACTCAGATGAGATGGGCTGTGGTCAAAGGGCGTGGATCTGGAGGAGGGACGCGCACCAAATAATTTGAATGGAAACAAAAGGAATGTTTCCGTACAACTGTAATTAATAAATTAAATGGCCCGGAAACAAATAAAAACAAAGATCTCACACTTTCCAGGGTTAGAGTGACAACACTTTGCTCTGGTGCTCTCATTTCTCCCAGAGAGTAAGAACATCAGCTTCAAAATATTCAAAGTAGAAGTTGTTTTTCCACGCACCACCTACTGGCACATCCACTGGATCACGTAATATACAGGCCAATATGTTCATACACACAGTGGGTTGTCAAATGTTCAATTACAATCAGACTAGTATTGAAAGTATTCATTTGAAAAGGCATCAGTACAAAAACTAAAAAGAAATGTCAATGTTATACATTACTATTACTGCATCAAATTTGTATCTTCACTTACATTTCTTTGGTACTAGTTTCTAAATTATGTTATTTTCAAATGTTATCAAAGATGTTTGAATAGCAAAAAGGAACCATTGATTTATCTTAACTGGCTGAAATGGAGACACATCACTGCTCGTGCTGCTGATAACAATGAAGGCATGAGGTTTTTACAAAGCAGTATCAGACACACTTATAGTAAGAAAGAAAGTCAAAAACAAGTATCCTACATTTCATAAGAAGCAATGTTTAATTTACAGTTTTACTAAATGTACATTTCTTTTTAAAAAGTGTCATTATACACAATAAATACAAAATTATTCTGTAATACTATACTTCAAATTCTTTTTGTACATTATTATTGTTCCTTTTTTCTCCATTTCATTGTGAAGTTTGTGTTTGAACTGTCCATGAGAAGAAAGCAGAGCAAGAGAGAAACAGCTGAAAGATGAAAAACTCAAGAAATTCATAATTCTAACAGGTTGAAATGACCTGCCCCCTTCTGGACAAACCTGGGACTTCAAGCAGCCGGAACGAAAAGGCCTCAGTTTAATTTGAATTTTGACCTTAAAAAAGGTCACGTTGAAAACCAAGAATAACACAGGAATAAAGTATGCTAAACTTCGTGTGAAAAAACACATTGCACATTGTGAAATAAACATGTTCAAGATAAAATCATTCTGTGAAGTATTTGATGTCAAATGTGTATTTGTTTGTCATAAATTGAGTTTTGGTGTGCTTAATGCAACAGTACATCAGATATGGAGAATATATTTTAACTCCCAGGCATTGTGATGGAATGTAGAAATACTAAATAAGAGACATTATAGAGAACAGGGAACCATTTTTGACCATCTTGTTTTGTTTGACTTTAGCTGAGAACAAAATCCAAGCATATAAATGTACATGAAAGCGGTCCACAAATTCACACATGTACCTTCAACAGTAAAGACAGAAATGTCTGGACAATTCAAATGAACAAAC
Organism: Pomatoschistus microps; assembly: GCA_029875035.1. NCBI lineage: Eukaryota > Metazoa > Chordata > Actinopteri > Gobiiformes > Gobiidae > Pomatoschistus > Pomatoschistus microps. The sequence goes on along the minus strand of JAPMNZ010840006.1, from coordinate 12,930 downwards.
AAAGCCATCATGTCTAGGCAGAGTTTACAGTGATACTGTTCTCAGTGCCCACCCTCACTCTCTCTGTAGTCCCCAGTGAGAGTCCTGAGTGAGGGCCTGTTATCTGCTCTGGGTCTGGGGCACCAGGCTGCCATTGTGGCCTCTGCCACGAACCTGAGGGCGCTGGGCCAGAGAGGACGAGGCGGCGGACGGTAGGACTGAGGGTCTGTGGGACAGAGACGTTGAGACCCCTTGAAGGTGGTGGTCGTGGTGAGGTCTGCTTTTGATGGGACCGTGGCCAGGAGGCTCCTGCTGCAGGTTCAGGATACTGTCAATAGCACACTGCAAGTGCTCATTTAAAGAGTCATCAGGGGGACTGTCACTAGAGAAGCTGGCATTATCCATATCTGGAGAGTCCGACTTACAGCGTTTAGCAGGAAGCAGAGAGTCTCTGGTGAAAGATTCTGGGGATGGGGGCCCGGGTGCGTGCTGATCCCTTCGAAATGTCCCACCGGCCCTCTGTCTGTTTTTCATTTTTTTGTATTTACTCTCACCAGTTTCAAAATCTGTGTGTTCACTCTGCCTTTCTTTGGAACAGTCCCCGTCTGAAAGCTGTGGCACATTATGTTGTGAGGTTTTGAGACCACGACTGTAGACCTCTACATGATCCAGCCCATGCATTGCACTTTCTAATCGGCCAACATTATTACTAGTCTCTCTATACACATGTTCCCTGTGGTCTCTCTTTTCTACCTTCACACTGGCAATGACTGTCCTTTCTGAAGGGGGAGAGGAGGATTTGTGAACGGATGGAGAGTCTGTAGTTCGGGGGCCCTCATCGCCTCCTCCCGGTATGCCAGGGCGAACGCGTGGACTGACATTTTCACGGTAGGTTTTTCTAAGTGGCAAACGACAGGTAGTCTGTGATGAAGTGCTAGAGCCAGCAGGGTTTGGTTTGACACCACCTGCGCTGTGATGTTCCATTGTCCCATTCATTTGAACAGAGGAGTTGGATAAGGTAGAGGGAGCTTGTTTGAGGAGAGGATTATTTCTAAGCTCTGGGTTAGACGAAGCTGTACTTACCGCGGGGGAAGAGGTTGAGGAACTACTTGTGCAAACGGGGGTCTGAGTTCGGATGACAGTCACAGCGGTGGAGGGAGCAGGGCATTTTGGGGCTACAACAGAAGAGTTATGCTTAATTGAGGGTGGCTGTGTGGACTGACTGCTGGGCTGAGCTTGAGGTGCGTGCACAGGGTCTAAGGCAGTGTTGTGGACCACCTTACTGAAGCCACCCTGATCCTGCTTGATTTTGAGCTTCAAGCCAATCCGCCTGCGGGCTTCGTAGGTCTTAATGGGCGGTTTACTAGTTCTCTGCAATAAAGTGTCATCGTCATCAGATGCTTTAGAGTTGAATGGTGAGGAAGAAGAAAAATGTGAGGATGAAGCAGCTGCGGTACGACTAAGAGCGGAGGTTGGAGTTGCCGTGGGCTCTGCTGTTGACTTTGCAGAGTCCTTGGGGGGTGTCGGGCAACTGCTGGACCAGGACACAGAGGCTCCGCTGCCGCCCTGTTTTATGACCAGTTTGGTTGGAGGAAAAGAAGCAGCAGGAGGTGCAGAGGCAGGAGGTAGTGAGGCAGGAGGGGGCTCTGAAGCACGAGTTGTAGTGGAGATACGAGCAGGGGCCGGTGTTGGAATAGAAGGAATTGGGGCCGGGGCTGAAACAGGGGGAGGAGGGACAGGAGGGGTGGGTGCTGGTGGAGTCGGGGGTTTTGGGGTCACATTCTGTATGGGAGCAGAGGCGAGGGCTGAACCAAGGGAAGCAACAGCCTCCTGAGTTTCTGACTTTGTGTCAGCGGGAGGAGAATATTTTGCTGAGATTTCTCTTGCAGCACTCTCCCATTTTCGCACATTGGCCAAAAACTCGTCTGCAAAAAACAGAGCAACAATGTTTTAAAAAAAATATTTCAAAAACGGTCCCAATGTACACTTGTGCTTTAAAGGAAACACACTCGAGCAGCATTTTTGGGCCACATTTGTGAGATCATGAATGACAATGAAAACACTATTGACTGGTTGTTAGTGGTTGAGCGAAGGAATGTTGAAGTAAAAATAAGTCAAATTAGGGTAATTTGAGTAGCTTGTCATTTATAATGAGACTTCAAATCATTGATGAAGTCTCCACCCCAGTTCTCAATAGGATGTATTGCCCTTTAATAATAAATCAGATTTATATAGCGCTTCACATGTCATTATTCATTCACTCCATACACGGTGGTGATAAACTGATATTGTAGCCACAGCTGCCCTGGGGCACACTGACAGAAGCGAGGCAACCAGTATGTGCCATCGGCCCCTCTGCCCTTTAAACATCTAGTCTTTAGTGGTAGTTGGAATTTAAAAAATGTTTTCCCTCTGTGTAACACAGACTTTGTCAGACTAATATAGAATATTTTAATACACTCATAACAATGTTTTTGTTTTGAGTGCTCTTTTTCCCCTAAAGACTGAAATTTATCCACTGTTGAACAAATCAAGGTTCTCTTATCTTATCTCTTGGGCTACCACGAAATAACAGGGTTACCACAATATTCAATTATATTTGAAAAGTCTTACACCTTGTTGGATAGCACTAACATATGTATAAAATACCTGGTCTCTCCTTGGCCAAAATTCTATCTTGACTTATTGCAACTTTCTCTTCCTGTATGAACATGCGATCGATCATCACCATCTCTGCGGAGGGTCCCAGTCTTTGCTTGAATACAAGAAAAATACATTCAAAAGCTGGTAAATCAACATAAAATAACACCAAAAAGGTTTGCTTGGGAAGGTACCTTTGATTCTGAAAATAGTAAATGCCTGTATTTATCCACCATAGCTTGTGTCCGCTTATGGAGAATGGACGATACCTTCTCAAATTCTTCATCCACTGCACCCAAAGCAAATTAACAATTTTAGAATAGGATTAACAATACGATTCTAAATCAAAAACAACGAAGACAAAGACCAAGATACCGTTTTCATAATCCTCTGAGGAGTGTATATTTCCCTGGTAGAGATGATAAGGCAGTAGTCTTTGCAGTGTGTCCTCAAATGTGTTAAAAGGAGCACTGTAGTTTGGGTGAAGCGCGGAACCTTGTTGTTTCCTTAGTTGTTCCAGCAACCTGTGAGGAAATGATTTGATTCGGTCACATAAGCGATAATGACAAGTTTAAATGATCTTTGACACTTACCTTGCTTCCTTGCTGGGCTCGGCAGCAAAAGGCATCTTTATTGCAGTCTGCAAAGATATTCAAAACAAGTGAATAAAACAAGACTTCATTATATCAGACTCATGTAAGAAGTGTTTTCTTACATGAGTTTGTACAGCAGCAGATGGTTGAAGAGCAGGCATTTGATTCAGACTAGATCCTAACACTTGTAGTTGTACCCCTCCTTTACCCAGTGTCAGTCCTCCGACTGAACTAATAACCCCTGGCTTTGGCTGAACCTATACATACAATTTACAATGTTAAATTATGTATTCATTTAGTTTTGTGTAAGAGACAATATACACACCTGTGCAGGCTGGTTAAGGCAGGTAGAAGTGACACTTTGATTCATAATTGTTGCAGCTGGCCCTTGGGCTCCTGAGAATACCTGTAAATCGCTTATTCCTGAAAAAAAGAATCAAGACATTGATGGATCAATACTGAGCATGTGTCTCCTTATTGTTAAATGTCAGGGTCCTCACCGGTTGCGGGTGTTTTCATAACTACTGACGTGGGCTGCAGCACTGCAGGTATCTGAGCAGGTAAACCAGTACTGGATGTTATCACTTTGTCGAGAGGCACATCTTGCTGGGAGCCAAAATGAGTCGTTGCATTAAGTTGAATTTTAGGCTGAGTGGGCTGCTTTAGCATAAGGTTCTGATGAATCTACAGAGCAAAAGCAAGCATATAATTAAAAACAGGACATGTGGCCCTTCAGATTTTGAGTTATGGGTGATGATTTAAATACCTGATGTAACTTTTCTAAAAGTTGTTTTTGCTGAAGTGAGGGCTGTGCAATAGTTGACAATGTCTGAATTTGCGCCGTTACTAATTGAAGGTGTTGCTGTTCTGTCGAGAGGCCAATGACAGGGACCTGGGTTTTCACCACTGTATTAGGAGAAATGTTTATTGGGGATGAGCTGAACTGATGCTGGACAGACTGAGGTTTTGGGGACTGTGACAAAGAAGGCATTTCCGGCTGATGAGCGTTGGGCTGCGGCTGGAGCTGAACTTGTATGGTGGTCTGTGGCTGAGATGTCGGCTGCGGAGAGTCTGCACTTTGGTTCTGAATTATAAATAGTGATTGGTGCGAGGGTGTACAGGAGCGAGAAGGCGTCTGACTTTGGGGCTGGGGCTGTGAGGGCGGTCTGGACTGTTGGTGATGTGGCGACTGTATGTGTTGACTTAATGTGAGCGGAGACTGAGAAGGCTGCGGACTCTCTGAAACACGCTGAGGAGTGGGCAATGCCGGCGAAGGGCACATGCTCTGGATCTTCAGGGGCTGCTGATGTCCGCTGGAGGGAACCTGTGAAGCAAACCATGAGAAATATAGTCAAGCAAATTAACATGTTCAAAAATTCATGCCAATTACAAGTCAAAACATGAAATAAACGTAAAGAATTCATAAAAACAATAATTGAGCAAGCCTCCTGATACAAAAGATACACAAAAGACAGAATCATAATTTTGATAATTGCTGAACAAATGAGGAAATTGCCATTTTTAGACCAATACAAAGACCAATTAATGGATTTTCAACATAAGGCCCTTCATAGAATTCATAGATTCATTTTTTAAAAATAAACAATTGAAGCAGATTTATTTGAAGCCATTGTTATTCTTTAACATTTCACACATATTCCTAGTGTGAATCTTGGTTGGAAGGGATTATGCACTGGAAAGCTCTTCGTATCTCCAAATAAGCAATCTGACACATGATTTAAAAAGTAATGAACATGTACACTAGATTAGATTGGTTGTGTTCCTGCTGCTGTTCAAACTGCTGTGAGGATCGTTCCAGATGCTCTACAAAAGCAGTGGAATTGTAACAACATTTGCAATTATGGAACGAGGGAAAACCAGTGGTGTAGTATTTGGGAATATTGCAAGCAAAATGTGAAGAACATGCAAGTGGCAGTTTAAATATCTTGACTATATTGAAAGATTAGTCAACCGGTATTTATGACTTTAACATGTGTTAGGGGGGGAAGACACAATTATATATGTATAATAATATTATTGGCAATTGCATCAAATGTACAGTTGTCAACATTATAGAAAAGTTCAAAATTGTAAAGAAAAGCATGATTAAGAGATAAGCAAAATACAACGGTTAGAAAAGAGAAATCCAAAGAGGTGCAATTCAAGAAAAAGGGTAAGAAATTCTATTGGCAGCGGCAACAGGTGGGTGGGGCATAGTATAAGGCCTTTTTTCTACCTGTTTAACCACTGTTGTCAAGTGAGAGGGGCTCTGATTGACCCAAGACTTTGTTAAGTGGCTGTCATGGACAGTAAGAGCCGGAGCAGTGATGTTGTTGCTGCTGCTGACGATTACAGATGCTGGCACTCCAATTGACACTTTCTCTTTTTGGTGCAGCTCCTGATAGGAGTACATTTACCATTCAGGTGTGTAGGATAGTAAGTGATGAAGTAATATAGAACAAAATAATCACCAAAGAACTCTGTCCAGTCAAGTCATGCATTAATAAGGGGATTGTTAGTTGACCAAAGACATAGATGTAGAGAAGATGCAAAACATACCTGTTGAAGAAACATTTGAAGAGACTCCTGGCTCAGGATCATGCTGGATCCCTGGTTGGTAAACACAAGTCGTCCTGGATTTTGCTGTGTTTGAGTGGGTACAAGCCCCATTGTCGTCATGGTGGAAGAGGTGGAAACAGAAATGGACGGAGATGATGAAGGTATGGGAACCGAAGGCTGTGGGACATGTATCTGTGTGGGATGAGAGGTCTGCTCTGTGGAGCTTCCCAAAACTGTGGCACACTCTGGCTGCCCCTGCGCTGTGGTCCCTGTTGCAATACTGCCACTAATGTTCCCACTGCTTGGGACTCCACCTGCTTGGGGCTGTATGTTTGTCTGAAGACTAACTGCTGGGCTAAGACCTTCTACTTGACTCAACATTAGGGGGTTCTGGATGGGCATTCCTTGTATGACGGTCTGACCAGTAACTGTGTGTGTCTGGGCCTGATTATGAGTTTGAGCCAAAGACACTGGCATCTGAAAAAGGGTGGGAGTTCCCATTTGACCAGGTTGGAGTTGGATAGAACCAGAAAGTATGTGTGCTGCCCCAGAAGGACCCTGGGAGGTCAAGACTTGCCCAAGGTTGATGTTCTGGTTTGTTAAAATCTGGTTTGCGATTAGCTGTCCACCTGGACCTATGATGTGGCCACCAGGATGTTGTGTAAGTATCTGTCCTCCAGGTTGCAGCTGAACAAACTGAGGATTTTGACCTTGTAGAACAGTCTGAGAAGGAATTACAATGCTTCCAGGTTGATTTAATAAATGTACACTAAGAGGTTTGCCAGATGCTTGTGCTGCTTGTTGTTTGAATAGTGTTTGTGAAAATTGTGACGCTTGTGATGTGGCTTGGGTGCTTAAGACCACATTAGAGCCAGGCTTTCCTGTCAAGAAGACATTTTGAGCTGCAGAGACCGGAATCTGTTGTAGCCCTAGTCCCTTGTGAGCATCATTTTGATGAGGCTGAGAAGTTGGCTGTTGCTGCTGCTGCTTGTAAAGTTTTGGCTGGATAGCTCCACCCTGAGGTGGTTTGGGTTGAATTGGTGTTGGTGTTCGCTGGATGATAACGTTCTGCATGATTTGACCTTGTGCAGGTGTCTGGGGTGTTATTCCTGAAGCTAAAGAGGTGTTGCCAAAACCGACAATCCCAGCAGGGGCACTTACTGTGCTGCCACTACTACTACTGTTGGTGTTACTGGCACAAACTACAGGTCCATTTAAAGCTGTGGGTCCTAGCGTGGTTTTGTTTCCTTGGATGAGAAGTCCACTTCCTGAGCTTCCAAGGCTAGCTTGAGAGCCAGCTCCTGAAATCTCAGGCCCAGACTGATGAATCTGATAACCACCCATGGCTTTGGCTAGTATTGGCTGTCCAGACTGATTGATGGTCATAACTGTGGGTTGACCCACAACTTGAATTTGTCCAATTCCTAACCCAGACTGGCTGCCATTGGGAAGTGTATGGAGACTTGAAATGGGTTGAAGAGTCACATTTCCAAGGCCTACAGGCTGCATGAAAGGCTGCACACTTATGGCCTTGTTCATCACCTGGGATTGAAGCTGAAGCACTGAGCCTAGCATATCAGCTGTTGTATTGGGGGGAGTGACAGTAGAACTCGGGCCTGCTCCAGTGAAGATAGTTCCTGCCCCCCCAACGCCTATTCCTACTCCAACAGGGCCCCCTGGCCCACTGAGGTTGGTATCAGGCAGCGTCTGAACCACTTGTGTGAGTCCTGGGATACCAAAGGATCCCAGGTCCAGCTCGGCCTCTGCCTCTTGTAGGCTTTGCTCTGTGATGTTTGCTTCAGCCAAGCTCTGTTGGAGAATGTCACAGGGTTCATGATTCGTCCCAATGCCGTTGCTTCCACTTTCACCGCCTGGTGATCCTCCCAAAATGTCATCATCTTCCAAAAAGTCCAAGTCGACACTGACTCTGGGCAGGCCGGCGGTTTCATTTGCAGAAAGCTGTACTGTGGGCTGAACTTCGGATACATGGCCCTATTTAAAAACAGAACAAAAACAATTAAACGCGCCAAATGCAACTAAAACTACACAACACAAGTTTACTTGATGGCAGTGCTTCCAGAGTTAATGGAAAGAAAGGTTACCAGGAGGAGAACACAAGGATTGAGGGTAACAAATGAGGTGAAGGAGAAACGGGGGATTTTACTCACCCCAGCAGCAGAGAAGAACGAGCTGGAGGGATCAGTCGAACCATCCAAAAGGTCGTCAGTGTCCAACTACAGAGACACCCACCAAGAGCAATAGGGACAGAAAACCAAAGCCACCCAAAGCAGCAGGGAAAAGCCACCGGGGCAGAAAGACGAACAATCAGGGGAAAGGCAAGTACAGAGACAGATGTTAGGACCAATAAACAGAGGAACATTAATTAGTTTTCCAAAGGTGTTTTATGTTTTCATTTATTAATATTATTTTGAAGACTAGTATTTTTAAGTAGATAATAGAGCGCCTTAAGAAAATTTAATAGCAAGAATGTTGGGAAAAGCGAGGCAAGCAAACAAGTGTTTGGAAGGGATTATGAATGTTAATAACATGTAACAACACCCCAAAAAATAACAAGAATTCAGACTCACGTGTGTTTCAGAGCCATGAAGAAAATCATTTAGAGCTTCTGGGTCACTGCAATGTGACAAAAAAGGACAAACATCAGAAGCCAAATTCATGTCATGTTAAAATGAATCCAGGATTTTGAGTGTAACTTACCAAATTACATCGAGAAGGCACCTGCCGTCTTCATCATCCATGACAACTGATGAAAGTAAACAGTTAGGTCTGCATCTGATACAATAACGCCTTTAAATGCAATCGACAGATATTAGATATTAGTTTAATTTTGGTTATTTTTACATGTGGGAAATGTGGTTATTTGTTTCTCCAAATAAATAATCAAATCTTGCCACACGTTTCCAATATGGCAACATGTGGGAAATTACACAAAATAATTTTTATTTTGTTTTTTTAGAACAAAGTATATGTTGGTGTCCTGCTGTTTCTGATTCAATCACGCATGTTAAACATAAAAAAACATATTAGTTTGTTAAATGATTATTATGAAAAAGCGTAAGTTAGTAAAATGCCAACATTGGTCAAACTAGTGGTTAGGGTTACTGACTGGTTATGGCTGAGAGGTTGAGAGTCAGTCAACATGTGGGTTATGTGGTTTGTTGTGAGTAGCCCCAGTAACTTATGAATATATCTACTTTACATGCATTATCATGGGTACGAATAAGAAAAGATCATTGACACGTTTGTAATAAAAGCATGAGATGAATTAGGCCACAGAGTAGTATGCATTTTTGTCATGGATAAAAGTTCGGAATCATTATTGAACATTTTCGAGAAAAAAAAAACTATGACTATCAGTGAGGGCGGTCAAATGAGCAGCGGTCAGACGTCTGTGATTGAATTGTAGCGAATTGCCCAAACGGCATTGGGAAAGTAGCATGCATGAATTTAAAGTGGTTTGATTTAATGCGATTTGACAAGTTAAAACAGTGGTACAGACGGACAACACCGGCAAACGGGTTTTTTTTTTTTGCGTAAATGATTTAAATTATTACAATGATCCATTGTCAGTATTGTATGTCGCAGCCTAAGAAAATCTGTAAAGGTCTGATGAATATATGAATAGTGACTCGACACATTTAATTCTGCGATTGATGGCAAGCAACACACCAGAAATGCGCGGTTTTTTGTCAAGTAAGAATAGGTATGGGGTGTAGCATTTACTGCAGTGTTTACATTGCTTAAAATATACCACTTATTACAAAGCCTGGATTTAGAATGTGCTCAAGTAAAGTCCCTTTTTCTATCCCAAAAGGGGTCGTATCCATTACTATCTAGGAGCTGAGTAGTGCGCAGGATATGAATGGAGAGCGGCTACATGCTAGTCGTGTTGTTTTTCTGTTTTTTAACAATGATTTGCATGATTAGTTTGAATATTTGTCAGGCTTGGCCTAGTTGACAACATTATACGCCTTTGCGGATGATAACAAAACTATGTTTTAGGCTTGTGATTTGGGTAGTAGTCTGTTTTTAAAAGTATTAGAAAACTGACTAGCTGTCGCTAGCCAAGCTAACTAGCCTTCTTAGCAATCAACAATATTGAGAGGTCCAGCTAGCCACAGCCTTTGACATTCAAAACAAACCACCGATTGATGCGATTTCGATCCTAAAGCTTAAAATTGAGTGTTCAACCAGACCATAACAGCAATAGTATTTGCATTTACAAACAAATGCAATTAGGCAGCATGCAATGACTTCCCTTGCAAGTAAAATATGAGTTAATGTTGGAATACTCTTGGATGAGGGGGTATGCTTGGGAATTCGGTGTAAAATGAGCGGGTTAGAGGGGCTCGGAGTATCGTAACTTCGGATTATGGTAGCTGCGCCGTGGGCGCATTTCGTGTGCCCCGTATACACTGCAGCTTTCAAGCAGTTTTACGGATTAATAGAGAAATATGTACATTGTACCAAACTCACCCGAGACGATAGAGGTGCAGGCAGCGCGGGGTCTCCAGGACAGCCTCGCACGGGCTGCAGTTCAGGACCCGATTACAGCAGGAAACAGGCGCCCTGCGCTCTGCCTGTGTAACGTTCTGGAGTATGGTCAGTCTCTGGTTCAGAGCATGGTTCAGACCAGTCCATAGACTGTATTTACCAGCCAGAGTAGGCTTACAGGCTCTCAGTGGACCGCAATGTATATGAGCTTCAAACTATGCATTATGAAAAAAACGTATAGATGGAGAGTAATAAGCATGTGATGTAAGTTAATGTGTACAGTTGTTCATTTCAGCCACTCACATCTTCTGACAGAAGCTGCGTTAAAAATCCAAATTTGATTGTCAACGCTTACGGTATGCACTGGGGACTCTGTGGTTGTTATTTTTGTTATCAAGTAGTACTTAAAAAAATAAATGAAGACAGGCCATACTTTTACTTTAGTGTGAAGTTATGCAGTATCAGTGTGGTAAGAAAAAAAAACTAGAGGGTTCCTCACTATAGTATCCATGCATGGGTTCGATGGTAACCCATTTCAACAGCCATGTTCCAATGGCTTCGGCTTCACTTATGGAGCTGCGAAGTGGAATTCCAGTAAGACCTGCAGGTACTTTATTGGAACCTCATTTTCAAACACAATTTCACCCCACACCAGACACCAATTTGGAATAACCAGATAATATTATCAATCCATGGGATTAACCAATATTATTAAAAGTACATGTGAAAAATAAATACAAAAATAGAATATCAAATTTTACTTATGAATTACAAAGTGGTCATACAAGGTGTTTGGGCTAACTTCCATTTATGGATGAAAGCAATGTACTGAAATGTAACATGATGAATTGTGTGATACATTTCAGATTCAGTTAACTGTACGGAAGTATAAACAAATTCTTTAGGCTTTCCCTCAGTCTCTTTGTAATACGTTTTTTTATTTTATATAATGTATATGTATATAATGTGTTATTTTATATAATGTGTACCTCCAGGTACTCTGGTTTCCCCTACCACTAAAACATGCACACTAGGTTATGTCCTCCGGCTCTGGTAGTCCAAACCAAGCCGAGCATCAACATCTGGAGTTGCTCCGGTCCCAGCAGCAGAGGTGGTGTAGCCGATGGGTGGAGCAAGACAGGTCACAGCAGCAGAGGTGGAGTAGCCACTTGATTTGGACCATTTTCTCTGCTCTGGTCCAGAGTAAAATGCTGAAGGCTTCATTAGCATATTACAAAAGATACCCTTCCTCCAGTGGATTTTTTCTCGATCTGCTTATTTCGGACCATGAATCCTCTCCGTTTTGGTCTGGACCAGTGCAAAATCATGAACAGTGCAAAACCATGAACACTGCACTGCATCTCAGGTAGAAAAAAGCAAGAAAAAACTGCACAGAAGCACAAAACTGTTTTGGAGTTACTTAGAACTTGCTGCCATTTCCAGCGCATTCAAAAGTAAACATAGTTTATAATTTTTAAAACATTAAAAGTTAAAAAAGTATATATTTCTACCTTGATCTGGTTGTAGACCCTTGACACATTGGATTGCCAACTAATTGCCACTCCTTAATGACCACTAACCGATAATAATACATCCAAGTCACCTGGGTGTTCACATAAACAATAAACTGGACTGGTCCCATAACACTCGCCCTGTACAAGAAGGGCCAAAGTCGCCTCTTCCTTCTGAGGAGGCTGCGGTCCTTCGGAGTGAGCAGTCCTCTGCTCAGGACTTTCTATGACTCTGTGGTAGCCTCTGCCATATACTACGCTGCCGTGTGCTGGGCCCCGGGCAGCACAGAGCGGAACAGGAGTAGACTGAACAAGCTGGTCAGGAGGGCCAGCCCCACTCTGGGCTGCCCCTTGGACTCTGTGGAGGAGGTGAGGGACAGGAGGGTGCTAGTCAAAGCCACCTCCATCATGAACAACACCTCCCACCCACAGCACAGGACTGTAGGGGAGCTGAGGAGCTCCTTCAGTGGAAGACTGAGGCACCACCAGTGTAGGAAGGAGCGCTACCGCAGGGCCTTTATCCCCACTGCAGTCAGACTGTACAACAAGTCACTTTAAGTCACTGCATTATGACTGGAGAAACAGGCACTACTATTGACACTTCTGTTGACACTTCTTATTGCCACTTTTGTACATAATGTTCTATATTTTCCTGCATTAATATGTTTGCACATTTCTTACTTTTTGCGCAATTATTGAGTGTTCTATCTATGCCAAATGTGACATGTAAATTTCTCCTGTTGTGAGATTAATAAAGCTTATCTTATCTTATCTTAACTTGTACAGTCACAAGATGGCCGCGGCGGTCTCCACGGCAACAGTGAGTTTGGTCTAGTTTTCCACATGACTGGGACGGTCTGTGCTGCTGCTGATGTGACAAGGTAGCGCAACAGCAGAAGCTACTGCTAACATTACGTGTTGGTTTGTTGTCTTATGCGTATCCTCCTTTTCTCTTGCACTTTTGAGAAGTTACTAAAGAATGGACAACAGTGGCAAAGAAAAAGAGGCAGCGGCTTTAATGGCCGAGGCGGAAAAGAAAATGAAATCTTCTCAGTCGTTTTTTGGAGCGATGTTTGGGTAAGTGTTAATGCTAGCTTGGGGAAAACCTAGCACGGTATCTCCTTCGCAGCTTG
>JAPMNZ010839984.1:0-22925 GCA_029875035.1 Pomatoschistus microps | reverse complement strand
GTCCATATGTATGGCAGGGTGGCAGGGTCAAACGGCTCTGTCGAATGCCTGACCAAAAAAAGATGAGGCAACAAAATATAAACAAATGCTTAGTTTTAAATTGTAAAGCACTCCACTTCATGATCAACCAATCCTTTTCCTGTATTTATTTTATATTTATTGTTATTTATTGCATTTTATTCTGATATAATCCTGAACAGTGAAAATATCTGCCTTCACTGTTGTGATCTTTGAGAATTTTTTCGCCAACATTGCCCCACCTGAATTTTGGTACCAAATTAATATGCGTTCACCAATGCATTATTTGCACATATGGCCGCGTCGGGTTTCAGCTTGAGCACATTCCTCACAGGAAATACAGTTGTCCTGCTTCCTTTTACTGAATCTATTGCACTGTATGTGTCACATTTAAGTACATGGCAGCCGAGGAGCCATCAGGGGCCATTTATTTACGTCTTCCCTTTTGACCAAAAACATTAAATTGCACCATTTATAATAATTAAACTCATTACAATAGTGTGCTTGTTTGTAACGCAATATTGGCTCATGAAAATGGTAACTCTGTCCTATGTGTAATACTGGGTTAGTCTTGTCTCGTTCACTTTTACTATTCTGTTTATTTGCACTATGAGATTTGAGCTTTCTGCCTTTCATAGTATATTTTAATAACTTACCATTTAAGACTGTGAGTATAGAGAATACTTATTATAAAAGCTCTCCACATTTAGTATAATATTCCTATAAAATGCCTTAGAATTTTTGTTGTTGTGCTGTAACTATACTCAGGAAATCTTGAGCATTGCACTAAGTGAGTGAAGTAGAAGAAAATGTTTGGTGCTGTTGGGCAGTAGACACTTTGTACAAACCTGAAGAGATAATTCGAAAGGACAATTGATGTCTGACAAAGTGAAAAGATGAGGCTTGACATTAGCTCATTGGTCCTGAAGGCTGATCTTTATACATAGTGTAATTGAGAGACGTTTACAACATTCTTTGCTCAGAATGATGCACTTCATTGTTATCTCGATGTTGACAAGCAAGTGATGCCAGTTTTAGATGATTGGTCAAGTCTGTGGAAAGGCGACTCTAAATGTATATAGCTATAAAACAATACCTGTAGTTGAATCCATCCATCCCTCCATCTTCTTCTGCTCTGTATGAAACAGGGTCACGGAGACAGCAGTCTGAGCAGACAATAATACAACATAAGTTTAAGATTGGTCACACCGCGACGCATCCCGGGAAAGGTATAACGTCCATGCTGGAAACATTTAGTGGTACAGCAGCTCGAAAATTGAATGTATGTCTATTGCCTCTGAACAAAGAACACATTTTATGTCATACTTATATAATAGTAGAATAATCAGCATGCAAGAGAAAAGACCAAAGAAATATTCCAGCATCCGTTGGTTAATGCCGGTTAATGTCAAGCCTTGTTAGTGGATTTACTGGCCTTATGGGACCTGTCTGTCTGGTTTGACAGAAGTGGGCCCTACACATGAATGCTTTGTTATGAATGAAAGGGTGAAAATGATGGTGCCAGCTGTGAAGTGAGCGTCTTTCTATGTGATCTCTTCTTTTCTTGGCTTTGGTGAAGGGACAGGGGTCAGCTTTACTACTGACCCTACTATCAGGGATCATATTGTTTATTTTTTAATCTTTAGTGGGCCTTTTCAGAGATGTCAAGTTCACGTAATTTGTTTCAATCAATGTAAAGAAAACAAATAATAAAAAAAAAATCAACTCTTACGTGTCTCTCCTCATACTTTACTAAAACATGAGTTCCCTGACATATTACACTAGGTGGAATTTAGTAACACTGTCTCTGGGGCTAGCTTACATTAGTCCTTGCATGTTCCTGTGGATGGTTAGCATTGTGGCTCAAGAGCCATGTTCGAGCAGTTGTTTTAGGAACTCTTGCCTATGAATGTCCATTACATTTGTTTTAATATGAGAAGTGGGTGGTAATTTTCTCAACGAATCTAATGCAGGCCTACAAACTTACTAATGGAGTAGAAGATGCGTGAGCTCCAGTCAATGGTTTCTTCGGTCCCACTATCTATGGTCCCACTGCACGGTGCCGGTGGCCCAGCCCTATGCTCAATTCCCGCGCAAAATTAAATATGTCCATAATGCTCCATAGGCATAATATACATCTATAAAAAAACTTACAAAAACGAGGATAAAAATCGAACATGCATGAGTAGCATTAGATCATGCATGCAACCATTATCATTAGTATTGACATTTAATATTTGTAGTGATCTAATTTCATATATATATATATATATATAAATTTTAATCCAAGTTATATACATTTGTATTAGGCCTACTTCCAAATCCTAAATCTTTTTTTTTTTTTTATTAAAATCCTGACTGTGCAATAGATTGCTTCCAAAATCTGACAAGTTCTTCTCCCATTTCCGAGATTTACCTGAAACTAAGAGGAAGAAGGTAATGAACACTCCTATCAATGACAATTACCATCATGAAAATAATGCACAATGGGACAAATTGAGAATAAATTATGTTTAATTTATAAAAAATTATCACATGAATAGTCTTAACTACAAACGGATGCAGTTTGTAGCGTAGCAAAAGCAAAGTTCTAGGGGCTACATTGTCTTTCCTGCAAGATAAGTCTCGCGCCTGGTTCTTAAAACCAAACAACAGACAGAAAATGTTATTTATGCATAAAACATAATAAAATCTAAATGGCCAAATTATAAGAAAAGAACACAAACAATCTTAAGAATTTTAGAAACAATGGCTCAGATTATTGTCCAAATGATCCCAATTTGCTGTGAGAAGCAGTAGGGCATTAAGGAGCCATCCAAAAAGGCATGGGGGGCTGTTGTGTCTGTGTTTTGGGGCGCAGAGAAGGAGGGGGAGGGCAGCGGAAGCCTTGTGACAGCCCAGAGGATGCAGATGTGACAGGGACTCCCCCAAATGCCCCTAGACCAGAGGCTTTGAAGCCCGAGTGGTCTTCCTCTTCATCAGATGAGTCACCTGCGTATGCTACCAAACCTGTTCTCATTCTTTTCACTGTCGGCTCTGGAAAAGCAAGAGGCAAAGAAAAGGGGAAAGACAGAAAGAAACAGCAGGCAAATCCAAAACAGTGCAACATGTTTCAACAAATAAAACAATATCAATGCACAACACACGGAAAAGAGAACGCAGTCGTTAATGGTTTTAACATTGTAGTTAGCATGGAGGGCCCCAGTCAAAAGGCGCGTTGTGGGACCATACAGTGAATAGGGTGGGACGTCCAATGGTTGGCAGCACAATGTCGGAGGACGTCGCCCCCCAATGGCAGCATCCAGAATCACCCAGAGAAACATGAAAGAGAAGAAAACACAGAGAGAGAAAACACAAAAACAGGAGAAGTTTTCATTAGTCATGAATCAACAAGAGCAGAAGAGACATCTGATAGGGACTCATTGGTACTTCAAATTAAGGCTAAGCTCTGTGCTCAGTCGCAGATTTGTGATATTCCTGGCTCCGCAAGTTTGCAGAATGTCTCTGCCCAATCTTCACTCCCATTTGACGCAGTGCATTGTCCTGTCTAATAAACCTATGAGCCAAAAAAATCTTTAAAATGTTTTCAATGGACTTAGAATAGAGACTGCGCTCACACGTGTTGGTTTGGTATATCCCTTTTGAGTCTTGATGTAAACTTTGGTCTTATTCTTGCCCCAATTAAGACAAATTTAAAATGTTTAAAAAATGAATAGAGGAGGGGAGAGAGTATCATTGACAAGAATGTGCAGGTGTGAACGCAGCTCAAAGTCCACCTCACTAACAGAACATACCGAAGCCACAGAGTCCTGTAAGAATCATAAGAAGTGTAAAACCTTTCTAGCCCCCTGGATTAACATAAAATAAGAAAAAGGGGAAACACTTTTAAAAAGCACAATTTGAATAAGTGGATAGTAAAGCACTTTGAGCACCCTGAGGAAATCAACCTAAATCAACAGTTTTAGATTAATATTCTGTTGAATGAATTGCTTCAAGAATGACACCTCACCCATTGGGCCTTGGGGTGCTGTCCGTTCATCCAGTCTGGGCCTGACCACATTAATGGGCAACAGCGGAGGAGGCATTAGCTGTCGACTGAAGGACAAAAATAAGCATTTATTCACTTTCTGCAAAGAAACAAAAACATATAAAAAGCCATTTGCTTGTACCTGTCCCTCACACTTGATGGATCGGAGGAACTCTGAGGTGGGGGTCCTGCTGTCTCTTGGGTGCCCACTGAGAAGCCTGCACCTAAATTAGTTATATGAATGGGTCCATGCTATGAGCAGAAAAACACACAAGTGCCATTAGCAGACATCCTCAACTAATCCCTGCTCTCTCAGTTCAAACTTTGATTATTTCAAAAATTAAAAAAATTCTCAATGGACTTGACTGGTCAAAGAACAGACCTGCAGACTAAAGGAGACACCAGACATTCTGTGGTCTGATTTGTAGCTGGTCGATATACAAAACAATTATCTTCTGTTTGAAAAACAAAATGCTATTTAATGCTAATAGGGTCAGAAAGCAGTGCTCTTTTTCAACCCAAAAGTATACATTTGTGGATACTCTAGTACCTACCCCACCTTCTCTCTGTGAAGACATTATTGAACCTGAACACAACCTATGCATGTAATGTTAATCAAAGAATCAGCAATATTAAGTTTTGTAATGGGGTTCTCGGTTTATATTTCCAAAATCAAAAGAGTATTTAAAAATAACTGGTACTCTAAACTCTGTAGTGCCTACAGAAGAAGTTGGCATTAGTAGGAGATACGACCTGTGATAACAAACCTATTAGTTAGTAGTGACCTGCAACACTCATAGTATTAAATATCCACCTGATATCCAAGGAGTCCACTGTCCTGCTCGTCCGGCACCTCTTCTGTGAAGCGTCTTTTCTGCGGCGGGTTGGCTGGAGCTGAGCAGGTGATGGGTTTAGGAGTCAGTGGTGCTGCGGGTGGAAAAGTTACAGAGGGAAAAGTCTGAAAAATAAAAAGAAATAACATTATGTTGGGTGTCCGGTTTCCCTACCAAAAAGTATCTACAGTAGTAATATTGTTTATCATTTTTTGATACGGACAACAATTGCACTAGATTCATCTTTTTGGAACTTAGGTTTAAGATGTTTATAGAAAGATCTAGAGAGAACCTCATCAAGATCAGAAAAAAACTGGAAACATTGAAGAAAGGAGGAAATCCTCTTGACAGAAAATAAAAATTCCTAAAAATCCAAAACGCGTTGCCTATTTTCTGTCTGGAGTGCCTCTTTTAAGGAAGATGTCTGTACTAATAATTGGTCTACATCACTATCTCACCTCATCAAGTATTTTGGGCGCATGCAGCTGCACTTCACCTGAGGTATGGTTCCTGGGGGTGCGATGGGGGCCGACAGAGAGGTGGGCACCGGGATGCGAGCTGGAGCAGTGGGGTACGGAGCGGCCACAGCTGGAGCAGGGTTTATGTGACGGGGCACAGTGTACAGAGGTGGAACAGGCTGAGGCGGGGGCTGTGGTTGTGGTGGAGGGGCAGCGATAGGCAGAGAGAAGCCCGGAGGATAACCCGCAGGAGGGTAGTAAGGAGGCAGTGGAGGCATCCCGTTCATTGAGGGGGTGAACCCTGTGGAAGATAGAGCTCAATGGATCTCACTGGATTAAAGTACAGCATGTAGTGAAGAATCATGGTGAATATGAATGTCTGGTAAAATATCCCAGCATTCCCACCACAAGAGCAGGCTTCAGTTTGTATTTATCTATTTATTTGGAACAGGACGGTGTGCAATAATGACACCGGATTCTCCTGTGCAGCTAATTTGCTTTAGTTTCCCCAGAGTCACACTCACTAACAGACACATGCATTCACCCTCAACTCTTTTTTTGTGTTTATGTTATGGAAGCACAAACTGAAGCACTGGGAGGAGAACGACACAGAAGCCCCATGCAAACACACAACTACTTGAATCTTGCTTGTGATTGTAAATAAACAGATGCTCAAGGCAGGGTGTTTGAGTTTTAGCGGGGTGAGCAATGCTTTAAGCCATTATATTTGTTTTCTGCCTTTTATTAACTTTCTGTTTTTAACAAAAGGTATTACCTCCAAATTAGTTCAGAGTGAATGATGTTTTGTTTGATTTCATCAAAGCAAATCAACTGCAAGTGTACCTTGAGCCGGCATCATTTGGCCAAGGAAGCGGGAATACTCTGCGTGGACCTAGAAAAAAAAACATAAGCAATATTTATCAATCCAGAAATAAAAGTTATAGAAATATGAGTTGAAGTTATATAAACTGTTGATATACTGTAAAAAATATACTTACAGTCTGGAGAAGATTCTGACATAGAGTTTTTGCTGCTGCAAGTCCCTCTGGTTTGGAATGACTGACAAAGACACACAAACGGTACCATAAAAGTACTTTTAAACATTTAGTAACAAAAAAAATACATAATTTGTACTACGTTCACAGCTTTTTGACCCAAAATAGAACATACATTATTGTATCTAAAAATCTGTGAAGTACTGAGACACTTTATCATTATTAAAAAGTTTCAAATGTTAGTATCATGACAAATATTAAGCAGCAAGACTACTCACCTAATATAAATATACATCGGTTCAAAGGCCTCTCGCCCTGACGCCGGCTCTAGACACCCAGAGCCCTTTCCCCTGAGGAAGACTTTGGCTCCCGTCTCAGCTTGAATGTGCTGCAGGTACGAACAGCTAGGACCCTCCACACGCTCCTTCACCTGAAATCCTGGGGCGGCCTGATCAAGCCCCACAAACAATTTATCCTGGACAAAATGCAACTGAGAAGAGAAAAAAGGAATTATGAATTAAATACTTTTAATGTCCATCCATCCATTTTCTTCCCATTAATCCATTTCTGGGTCGGGGGGTGGCAATCAGAGCGGCACCCAATTTACAGAGCACCAGCCCCCCCACTGATCCTCCTGCAGGTGGAGAGTCCACAGGAGCCTTGATCTTTCAGTGCAGTGGGGATAAGTGTCTTGCCCAAGGACACAACAACGGCAGACATCAGTGAGAGTCGTGAAGTAGGTCTCATGGTGGGCTCGAACCCACATCTTTCAGGCCCGAAGGCCAGTGCGCTACCAACTGGGCCACTGTCGTATTTTAATCAGGGACGGTATAAACATTTCTCCTGTATGATAAATGCAACCAAAAGAGCTATTCTCAACTGTGCAAAAGAAGTCTACAACATTAGAGCTTGAGTGTCTAACTTTGAAACCACAACATAATAATACAAAAAATAAATCTTTGTAACTAGTTCCTTGCTCTAAAAACATTGTGTCAGTAGAAAATTATTTTCCCATCCCAGATTTCAATGGCAATCTCCCTTACCCCAGTTTGTGGGTTTGGTTTGTGATGAGAGATTGGCGGAGCATTGGGCTGGTGGTAAACTGTGACTGTGGCTCCACTTTGTGAAAAAGGTGAGGACTGTGGAGCAGTGGCAGCTTTTACAACACCATTTGTGATAATCTCTTTAATCCTATTCACAGCCCCTGAAAGACATCAATTAGAGCTCATTGAGAAAAGATATTTAAAATATTTTGATGCAGTGGGTGTATTAGCATTAGCGTTTACTTACGGTCTACTAGCTCTCGCGTTTGAGCTTGAACGTGTAGATAAAGAGGTCGGTCTCTAATGGGTTGAACAAAAAACGTTGGAAAGGGATCTTTTCTATCTTTTAAACATTGTACTTACCCTGGTAGACCTTTCGTCTTTTCATCAGTTGACATATAACGCCCACGAGTTGAAACGGCTGCACCACTGAATTTACTGATCTAAGAGAAAATGGGCATTAAGTATATAAAGTATAAATCATCCTAAAAGTCTGATAACTGTGCATACCTCGTCCTGCGTTTGACCGCGAGTGAGAAGATTTCTACAGGTGATTGGCACATCGTTGATCTCCACTTCTGCAACAACCAGGTCATCTTTGGCTTTTGAAAGCGACAAAGGTTTTGGAACACCTAGAATCTAATAAAAAAAAGTTTAAAAAAATACCCTGCTAGTGCGAGATAAATGTTGAACTATAAACAATATTTTTAACCAGGTAATAGATCTATATTGTCATTTAGGCACATCTGCACAATACTTTTAACATAGAGAATGGGGCTTCATTTAAAAATGTTTTGTAGAATAGCGTCATTGACACTTTAGGTTATTTTGGTTCATGACTGGCTGAGGGCATTCTTACCTTATCGGGTGGACCGGGGTTGTTGATCTGGGAAGGCTTGAGTTTCCCCTTTGCCACCAGCATAGCATTGATCTTCGCAGCCACTGCTGCAGCAGCATCCAGAGCCCCAGACGGAGTCTCTGAGTCCACCATCCCCCCAGGACCAGGACCAGGGCCAGGCTGGTCCCATTTGCTCCGCCGGCTGATATCAACACACAAACAGGGATTATCAATAAAATATGATTTTGCATATTATATAATAGGATTTTTGATCTTTATTTATTGTATAAATCAGGTAAATGTTTTGATTATTCAAATATTGTACATTTTAGGGAAGACTGGAAGATTATGGAAAAACATAACAGACAACAGGTAGAGAATAATACTAATAAATAAATGTATGACTATGGGTTATTATGTTATTCAAAAGCTAAACATGTACTCAATAGGTATTTACACAAATATATATTAATATATATTTATACATCAACACAAGCTTGATAACGGAAAACAAAAATAACGATTATTCGAAGTCATTTATTGCAATCATGGGTATAGTATTTTAAGTGTTCACCAGGTTTTTGTTAGTGTCAAACCACCACATTAGTACCAGTTCACGCAAATGACCAAAGTTAGCTTTTAGCTAGTTAGCATACAAATGGACAAGCGGCAGACAATTACAACTAGAAGAGCAGGAAAAAGACAACAGGAGATCTTCATTCACTCACCCGCTGGTTTGGGACCCAAACGACATGATCTCTTATGTGTATCAGAGACAAAAGCACAAGTTCTGGTTTAAGGCTTTAGGTCGTGATCGGCTGAACTGTTTTCCACAACAACGTTACTGTCAATGTTGCCAGCTTGTGGGAGAGCAATAAGTGACTGGGCATTTCCAAAGAAACATACAAAAAATATGTTTTATTTTAGTACTTTCCCATGAATTACGGCATCCATTTGCGCGGGGAATAATTTCAAAAACGTCTTTATCCCTGTCAATGGTTAAACGTCTCTACAAAATTATAACAAAGGCGCAACTAGGATTCAGACTTGGCAACTTTGTCAAAGGTAGAAATCTTGTAATTGAACACTGTTTCCACCAGATAGCGCCACAACAGCGACAAATAGTAACTCTCGGTTTTATACTTCGTTGATTCAGATTGAGACTCCAGAACAGACCACATGAGTCTATTCTCACCGGGTCACTTATTCTCACTCAAGATGCCAAATACATCACCACTGGTCTTCGTTCAAAACAAGGTAAGCAACGTAAACATACAAAAATAGCAGAGCAAAAGACATTGAGTTAGCTTAAACCAAAAAAAGGTTTTGTGGAATTATCTGTTTTAGCTAAATTCATGTCACAAACAACTTCACAAGACTGGTTCCCCTGTCTGTGTTTGTATGATACATAATGGTACTGGGTATTGGGTTGCTGTCCTCAAGCAATTTAGTTATAACTGGACACCAACATATGCTCAGGCTTTTCAACATAACTTTTTTTTATCAGAGGGGGTAGAATAACTTTAACCACTAAAACAGTGTTTGGGTAAACCACTCCCAAGAAAATGTATTTTTTCCTCCAAAACAATTTCATAAAGGATAAAATCATGTGTGTGCTATATAAACACACATCAAATACTGTCTTTGTGTTCAACTCTAGTGATATTAAAAACATGGAGTCCGAATATAATTTTCCCAAAAATGTACGAATAAATCCATCTCTTATTATGTGTTTTTTTCTGTTAATTAAACTACATTAAACTCAACATCTTCATCATAAGTTATTTCAAAACATTGAAACCTTGTCAAGTTCCAGGGTCCCAGAGTTCTGGGGCAAGTATTGTTGAAGTGCTGGTGTTGAGTTTCTGACCACCATCACAGACCCACAGGTGCAGCTTACGCAAGGTGAGAACAGGCGCCCCAAACTCAGCCAGAGCCCATGTAAATAACTTATGTTTGTCTTTCAGGTGAAGAATCGCTCTTGACCAGCTCTTCCACTGCAGTCATTGATTACGTAAGAGGATGCACACAGTACACATACGTGATATTGCTTGTGCCTTACTTGCTTTTTAGTGTTTTCAGAATACTAACATTTCAAAAAATATATGTTTATTAAGAGTGGGATAATTAACTCATCATTACATAATTCACAATCATTAAAAAAGCATGTAAGAAAATAGATTGTCAATAGAATAGATAGAATTTCAATACAAAATTGTAGCAGTACTTTATAAGTAGTGCTACTTTTCTCTTGGAAAAGGTTTTGTTTGAATGTATATACATAGATATAGTTTGGATAAAATTTAATTGTCACAATACGTTTTTCTATCTCAATCAGATCAGAATATTATTTTGAGTGATGTCATTTCATTATTTTAAAATATTCAGAACATAGGGTTACAAATGACTTTAATAATCAATTTATCTAGTGATCATTCTTTCAGGTAGGATAACTAAAACACTGGGGAAATGCCAGTGTTGCAACTCCCCAAACCCACAGAAACCTGAAGTTAGTCGTGTGAGGCCATCATGATAGATAGCTTCAATTAAATGTATTCTTGTATCTCCCAAAATCAAAACAACAGACGTCTCGATGTCTATCACAGAAGCACTGGTCCAGGGCAGTGAGTCCAGGGTTTTGAGTTCCATCAGTGCGTTCATGAAACAGACACAGAAACAACAGGTGAATCACAATGCACAGACTACAGAAAACAAGTCAGATATTGTCAGCAATATTTAAGAGTTCTATTCATCCTGCAGCGTGTGGCAATGGTTAAGAATGTCTGGTGTATAAAACAGACATGTAAAATGTATTCACAACATATGTGGATGATAAATATGAATGTATGGTGAGTTAAAAGCAGTTCTTTAAAAACAGCTGTAGATTAAATAGATTGTAGCAAAACTTTATTACAAAAGAGACATTTACGAATTATCTATGTTTTATGTATATACTGTTCTGTCCTAAAATATAATATTTGATAATTGATCTGTTGCAATGATTTGATTATTGTTACAGTCTTGTATTAGTGAAGAGTGCAACAAAATGACATAGAACGAAAAATCTCCCTAACCCTAACCCTAACCCTAAAACTCTATAAATCCAGCAATCTCCAAGGGAACTATCATAATTGTTGTAATGTCCATTTCCCTGTATATTCAGAGGACGCAGAAGAGTGTGAGGAGGTCAGAGGTCTGTGGTTGTGACGCCTGCGCTGACAAAGACGTCTGCTGGAGCGCGGCCCGGGTGAGACATGCCATGTTGACTGTGGTCTGTATCAGAGCCTGAGTGTGAGGCGTAATGTGTGTGTTGGTTGATGTAACCTCCACCCCGGGGCCCTCCTGCCGCTGTGCAGAGGCCCACAGGGCAGCTGACACCGGCCTGCGAGCTCAGCGGACGTGATGGACAGAGGAGTGCGCACTGCAGCAGAACAAAGACACTCTGTGAGCCTGACACTTCGCAGTTTGCCCCCAAACCAGCAATTACAAGCAGTTTTGATAGAAACGTGTTGAGTACATGTGTGACGGCAATAAAGTTGGGCAGCTTGAGCTTTCTTTTACTTCTATATTCACAAGTGTCAGCTGTTCTAGTTTATCAGATACATACTTAGATGAGGTTCAGAATGATGAGATATGAGGACTATTGCTGTAATGATTCGATAATATAAGATAAACTTTATTGATCTCACACAGGAGAAATGTACATGTCACATCTGGCATGGATAGAATCACTCAAGGTTGTGCAATATATCAAATATGGAATAATTTGAATGGGTAAAAGTCCTCAAAACCTTGTTGCATATAATCCATGAATGTGAATTCTTAGGTTTCAGCTTCCAATCCAACATTTTGAGTACCTTTCCATTCAAAATAATTATTGTCAATCACTATTGTGCCCATTTGTTATCATTCTGTAACCCATGGATGCTTTGCGTTGAATTTTATTTCTCTGACTAGATAGATATGATATTTTTATACATGAGGGCAAACCCTTTAAATGTATACAAGATTGAGACTAGTATCTACAGAAGATGCTCATTGAATAATTGCTAATCATAGAATCAATTATATGTCCATCAAGGTGCATAAAATACAGGCCTTACAAAACAGAATTATAGTTCATGCGATATCAGTATTTTATATAGTGATTTTTTATGTAAAAACATCATAATATGGAAATAAACCAAAAGTCCCACACATTTGTATATAAACCACTCCTATTGAAGAAACTGTCATTCTTTAAAATTAAAAAGATGAAATAATAATATGCTGGGCAACGATATCCCACTTGTTCTCAGTATTGCTGAGTCTATGCATTAGCTTGGTGTGTGTAAGTTCCCATAGTGCAGCTCAGACTGGAGGCGTGTGACGGTAGAGAGAAAACAGATGTACACATTGCGTTTGGAGAGAGAAGGCTGAGGGAATCTGTTCTGTGTATGTCTGTAGGAGAACGGGAGCCTCTTGTGCACCTCACAGCGTGGTTTTGGCTTGAGCTGTGGCCTCGTCTCGCCTTAGCAGCAGGGTGCTTTCCTGAGTGGGCTGCCCAGGGGAGGGGCACCTGCGCCAGCCCCGCACACTGGTCAGTCAGAGGGCTGCACAGGAGGAGCGAGAGAGCGAGGATGGAAAGACGCTTGGTGGTTCCAGGAATTGGACATGTGCCGGATTTATGAATTCCTCAGGTACAACGGGTGACTCTGTGAAACCAAACTATTTGTCCTGTTGTTTCCCTATCACAATATGAGGAGGAATATGGAAGGAATAGCGTCTCAAGTTAAGCCAAGAATAATGTGTTTGACTGGCTCGTAAAAAAGGAATCTTCCAAATCTTTGAAGTTTATTAAACACTCAATCATCCCTGAAAACCCGAATAATACGTCCTATATCGAATTTTAAAATATACATACACCCAAAACTGCAAATTGATCTTCTGTCCTACATTTTTAATATGCCCACTGCTGCTCAGTGTCATTTTTGGATTGGTTTCATCTTTTCATTAAGTACTCTCTCTGTCTTCTGTCATTTTGGAATGGTCCGGGGGTCCAAAACCACCAAGGGGATCACGATTTCAGACTTATTCAAAGTCAACTCTTTGGTCACAAAAATACTATAAAAATTTACGAATGCAGAGAGAGGACTCTGAGTGTCTGAAAGTTGGATGGATTTTGCATTAAGTCCACAGAAGAAGTGCCCCCTGTGGTGTGACTGTGCAGACTGGGGGATAATAACTGCAAAGGGAATGTTCTTGGAGGTATTGCCAGTCCAGGTAAATGAAAACACATGGTAAACTTAAAAGCACCGTACAACTCAGAAATAATGGCATTTCTGTGGTGGACCCTCCTCTCCTTTGACAAATGCTCTCATGCTCTTTGTCCAAATAGAATTGAATAAGAGCCTGCATTTGACAGCTTTATTTACTCTTTTTAGGTTTGTTCTTGTACTTTTGTTTCTATATAACAAAAGCATATGGTTTGCACATATTTCATGTATTTCTAGTGAATATACCTTGAAATCTCTCTCATTCTTAGCTATCGCAGGGGCCTGAGTCAAACCTGTTATTGAAAATTACTCCTAACCATAAAGCTCCTACTGTTTAATGGACTTTAATGTGTTTAGTTTGCAACTTGACTACTTGAGAAATAATGCAATAACATTCAGCCCGAGGACTTGTAAAGAACACCACTGAGTGATTTTGCAGATTATATCAATTTAAGATATAATTGCATTACTTTTGTATATATTTAACTATGATTATATCATTATTTATATTGATAAGGTACTTTTGGCACCAGGCAAAGTGCAGATAATGAATTGTGGTTTTGAATCTTCTTTTTACATTCCAAGTTTAAATATCAGATGCATAGACGAAAAAAATATTTTATCTGTACTAAAAGCATTTTAAAAGGTTCCACCTTGATTATGAATTGTGTCTTTGTCACATAAACACTTATTTTGAAATGCAGCATTTCCAAGTTCCAATTCACTACACTGGAGTCTGACATTTAAATCTTTCTTTTTCCCTCGGTTTTGTCCCACAATCCCTGTGTTTACACTTCGCTGTCAAACAACAATATTTGCCCATGTGCGTCACAGAAGAGGCCTGGTGCAGCCAGAGACCGCACTGTCCAGGCACTGGTCTAACAAGACAAAACTACCGTTAATCTCACAAAGTTCCTCATAATGCACGTTTGTCTTGCATCTTAGTTGTCACATAGATGCATTTGTAATTAAAGCCATTAAAAAGTGAGAAAAATTCTTCAATCCCAATTTTATGAAAATAAATGTTTGGGAAATTAAAGTTTGTTCAATAACACTAATGAAACATGTGACAAAATGTGTGTGATATTAGTGTCCTTTAAAGAGCAGTAGTCCATCTTTACATGTCCTACTACAAACAGGTGAAGGAGGCGTGAACCATTTATCATTTATCTTATTAATTAGGAATATGGCCTTATTGTTTTGATTATCTTTATTACATACAGTACATTTAAATGATGGCTGGATGTGTTGATCTTGCTTTTTAATCATTGAGCACAACCCTTTTTAAGTGTATAACTCATCACAGAGATTGACTCACAAGGTGCTTCACAATTTATAATGACACAGATTATATGTACTATTTTGTTCTCAAGATGCGAAGAGGTCTTTAAGGTCTTAAAAAGTATTTGTTTACTTCAGGCTCCCGTATGTATCACAAGCATGGCAGTAGACGACCCTACAAAGCGATTAGTCGTCAAAAGTGAGTGAGGTCACTGAGGCCTGACACAAGCACAAGCTCTTAATCTGAAAATATATGTAGAAATATCTGACCAACCTGCTTACAAGAACACAAAGAAATATCCTTCAGTCTTGTATGTATTTGTAAGTATAACTCTAGACCTATTAACCGAATAACAATTAAAAGCCTGCACACAAAGTTATGTTATCACTCTTTATTTGGCATGATTTAACAAATTCAGTGAAGAAAAACATCGCACCTGCTTTCTGTAACATAACTTTTTTTTTTAATAGAGATCATGCAAAAAAATACAAAATCCCACTTAAGTATTATCAACTGTATCTATATCTATTGTACAAAAAGAAGTGCCCCATAGTTTTACTGGTTCTGTATATTCCCATGTTTTGCAGGATGCACGATATAATTTACGCAATGATAGAAACAAATAACTTTTTATATATTTGGAAGTCAATAAAATATATGCATCTCCTTATTTTTTTTATAATACTAAGTTGTGCAACAGATGCCTGATAATAATTGTAATAAGAACAAATACATAATCCCAGCCTATTAAGTAAACCTGGCTCTTAAAAAACAGCATTTGATGTGATACAGTTTACAGTGATTGTCTTGGACTCTTGTTTCTAAAACATAATGCTTTTTTAAAAGTAGACAAAGTGCTCTCGTTCTTTCAGTTCTTCAGGTGCATAGTAAGGAGCCTGCAGTGGTCAGTGCAGCTCTACTGCGGTGGGCTGCTCTTGCGGCAGAGTGTGTTGACTGTGTTCATTGTCTGTCTGCGTCTCTGTTTACCCGTGAGCAAAGTGTAGAAGAACGGGTTCACACAGGAGTTCCCGTAGGTCAGGCTCGTCAGGATGCGGTTCACTGTCACCTGAGTCCCCACTGGGACAGTTCTTAACATGTCAGGCTGATACAGAGGCAGCAATTGCCACACCCAGAAGGGCAGGAAACAGGCCCAGAAGGTCAGCACGATGCCCAGAATAAGGAGCAGCACTTTGGGTTTAGGAGCTCGAGGCGTGCTGGCGCTGCTGCTCCCATTGGCCCACACTGGTTTTGTTTGAGACACCCAGTACAGCCGGCCTAATGTGGAATACAGAGCACCTATGGCCAGCCCTGGGCCCAGGATGCTGGTACAGAAGAGGACGCTGAGATAGGCCTTTGAGCTCTGCTCGTCCCAGGCGGGCACACACAGTTGACCCTCCTGTTCACCCCCCTCCTCCAGGTGTAGTGTGATCATCATGGGCAGACTGAGGGCCACGGCCAGGCCCCAGGCCAGAGCCACACGCAGAAGTCCTGAAGAGTTTGTGGAGGAAGTGTGCAAGGGGTGGGCCACAGCACGGTACCGGTCCAGACTCATGGCTGTGAGGGTGAAGATGGAGGCATGCATGGTGAGCAGATCCAAACTCAGTAGCAGACGGCAGCCCAGCTCCCCGAAAGCCCAGCCGGACGCCAGACTGTCGTACACAATAAAGGGGGCGGTGAAGAGGTACAACAGGTCTGCACAGGCCAGACTCAGCACCTGCAGGTACAGCGACGACGTAGACGAGGACGACACAGGGGAGGAGGTCGGGGACGTGGAGCTGGACAGGCACCATGGTAACGGAGCTCTGATGAAGCAGCAATTGGCCCCTCCGTGTCTCCTCCTGCTCGTCCTGCGCCTCAGTAGCAGCCCTAGAGTGTACAGGTTTCCCAAGATCCCCAGGAGAGATAGAAGGGACAGGAGCGAGCAGAACAGAGCAGTGGACGCCAGGCTAGGAGACAGGGACTCGGACGGAGAGGTGGAGGGGACGGACAAATTTGAAGACATGGAAATGGTGAATGGGGATGGTGGTATGGAGCTGGAGAAATCCATTGTGAAGGAGGCGTCACAGTTGAGGGAAATGCAGAAAGCTCTGTGTAGAAGTGGATAGTTTTAACAGATAGAGATGGGGTGAAGGGGGAAGGTCACAGGAGAGAGAGACGGATGGAAACACAAAATAAATTATTAGTGTTAACCACATCATGTCTGGCATAATTTTGGTTTCAGTTGATTTTGCTTGTTTGACAGAGGTTTTAAGATAACAAGCATTTAAAACCGAGTTGGCTTTAAGAGTGCTGCAAATGGTGACAGCAGATAAAGTAAATAAAGTCATATAAACATGTGGGAAAATGAAATGTCAGCAAGCCTCTGATAGTTTATGTCTGGCCAGGAGCCTGCTCTGGTTGGCACAGTTATTCATGTTTTATATGTTTTCAGGGACCTAGTAACTCTGTCTAAGTTTAAAAGGAACCATTCAATTTTCAAAGACTTCAATTAAAAGCTATAAATCTCCATGAACTTCCCCAGATTTTTCCGTTGCTCGTTGTCTTTCGAAGGACATGATTTGAACCATATCTGTTCAAATTATGCTGACCATAATGAGTAGGTATATCAGTATGTATTCGTGAAATTAATTATCCAGCACTGTAGGGGCTTTGTGCCTGTCTGAAGTTATATCCTGAGATTGATTCTTGGTTTTTACAATTTGGTGGATGTCGTTCCCCATTCAGCCCATTTATTTTCAACTGCCTACTGTGATATCTAGACTACATGACTACATGGAAAACACAAGCAAGCCTATTATATATAAGGATTTAGTATAAGCAAGATGATGATACTTATTTGCTATTAGACTTAGACTGTTGGTGATGTGGACTTTGATGTTTGAGCTTTATGTTGTTTTTATGTGCTGCTCAAATGAATTGCCCCAGGTGGGATAAATAAATTATTCTGAATCTGAATATGTTGTGTTTTTCATGGGCAATTAATAATGTAATCAAGGACATCTAATTGATTGACCGGGAGAGCAGAGACATTTATACTTAATTTATTATGAGATGTTTATGTAGAAAAGTTTTGATTTTATTATCAATGCTCCGGAGTAGAAGTATAATATATAAATGTGATAATTGCAAGGGAGAATTGTGAACTGGTCATCTCCCAACCTAAACAGCAACGTGGGGGAGGTGAGAAAATAATATTTACCATTCTACCTTGAAATCCAATCCTAATCTTTGCAAATTTCTAATCCTGCAAAATTCTCACATTAGAAGTTATATCCATGAATGACTAGTCAATGAGGGATTTTTTTCTGGGGAATACCTAATCCTGTAGGACATCAAAGTGTCAGTGGGAAGTCTTGTCTGTGACACATGGTGACCCAGGCCCAGGCTCCAGGTCAAGAGCTGCTGTCTGCCTGTGGACCACAGCAGGGGCCCTTTGGACCACTGCGCTCCCACCGTATATTTGGCACGACACAAATAACATCTACATCATATTTTTGACTGGGGTCCTGCATATCGGGAAACAGTCTTGAAGAATTTAAAGCTGAGCATTGTGGACCTGGAGTCCTACACCAATTAAAACATATTTTTGCCCTGGCCATCGTTGAGATATTATGAGCTAAATTATAAACCTTGCCTTTTTAAAATTTCCTAAAGGCTTTCTTTATTCATTGTCTATATCATTTATCACTTAAATCATAATATCTACTTCTTAAGTTATCATTTTGATTACTTTCTTGAATTGTCTCAAAACAATATTTAAGTGCGCATCAGGAATGTGGCTGCAAAAGTCTCTGTGAGCGCAAAACATGAAATGACCACAAAATGAACCACAAACAGCGGAGAAAAACCTAATAACAATATAGTGGTATACATTTCATAGTAATAGGTGTTTGAATTAAACTCTTTTTCCATTACATTTGTGATAGTCACCAGACAATTTTACAACAGCCAACTTATAGTTACTGTTGTTAGTGAATAACGGACACGTCTTACCTCAAGCAAACGTGATCCCAAAAAATATGTTCAGATGCCGAATGTCTTTTTCCATTTTGAAAAGTGCTAGCGTGAAAGCGTTTATTTTCAGATGTGCTTCAATAAAAACGGCCTGAGATTTGGGTTGTTTGAACTTATTGCGGTGTCTTCTCGTCCAGTGCTGTCCCAGTGCCGTCCTGCTCCAGTCTCTCAGCGTCTGAGTCCACGGTCAGAGTGAGTGAAGGGGGTGGGATGTTCAGAGAGGCAGCGACACTCTGGGGATTCAGACAATTTGTGTTGACATCAGATAATGACCAACAAGTTCCCGCTCATACTGCCCTTTCATTATGGTAAATACTTAAAACAGAACACGTGGAAAAGGCATTATTGTAATAATTGGTATTAGAATGAGAATAAGTACTAGATCGTAGTTGAAACACAAAAATGTACTATTACAGTTAAAGCGGAAGAGAAGCGGACATCGTTGCCTCAGAATAAAGCTTTTATTTGCACTTTATTAATGATGTGTTAATGTGTCGCAAAGATCACATTACAAAGTCATTATCTTGTTTGCAAATTCAATTATGCATAAACCTGTTTACATTTATGTACAGATTTTTGTATTTGGACTTATTGACCTTAAACCATAGTACTTATGATAATAGTGTAAATCCAGCCCCATTGATATGGCGTGGCAGGATTTTGTTCGTTGGCAAATTTAATGTTGTTTATTTATGTTTTCTAAGTTGTTAAATGTCTCCCACATGGTTTGAATTGAAGGCACTGTTTTATGGGACTTTCATGCTTGTCCTTAAATGGTGTTGCAGAATCATATATTGGCAAAAGTGTCATATTAATACAAGCTGCTTTAGGAGCCTATAGCAAGATCAGAATACGGGACTAAAATGTATTTATTCATTTCATTCATCAAGATCTTTATGAATATACTTTTCCATGACTTATGAAGCAGCTGATAAAGTCAGATCCATGTAATGATGGCTCACAGTGTAGTTATGCTCAAACATCAGACTAACTTGAAGGAGTCTGTGCAGTTCAGACAAAGATTGGAGCAGCTCCTCCGGTGTCATTTGGTGACGCGTGACCATAACTTATTCTTCTCTGACCCAATGATAATACAAGCTCATTTTAAACATAGGCTGCCCCCCGCAGGGTGTTTCAACAATGATTTGCTGTTTAAATTCTGAAGGAAATTAATAATCTAGCTGAGCTGGAGTTTATATCAACATTTTTATGTCAGAGAAACCTTTAATTGTGGCTGTCATAAGAGTCAGACACAGAATGAATGGTCTTTCACAAGTTATCAGAAACAGCTTACAGTTGCGTGTTATCCACAAGTTGTTTTTGGCCGCAGCCATGGAGCCCCACTTGTGGTTTGCCAGTTTCAAGAGGCAGAACAACTTGGAAAAGATTTAGTCATGTCGTTCCAATAAAATGTGTGCGCGCCGTATGTTGGTGGTGGGGAGTCGGCCTTGGCTGCTGTACATGTGCGGGCATACATAAGATAGACAGAGACAGTAGTAAAGCGCCGCCAGGGGGAGGGGACATACCTATCCCCATGGGGTGTGAGGAATTTGAACAAATACCTGGCACTGGCATGCCAAAAGAAGGTAGCGACCACTGGCCTGGCTCCGAGGCCATAGACCGGTACAAGTTTGACAAAAATCAACCAATTTTGTGATACATTTGCACAAGTATGCACAAAGAGGTTAGGGTTCGTGTGGGGAAAAAAAGTATTTAGTCAGCCACCAATTGTGCAAGTTTTCCCACTTAAAAATATGAGGGAGGCCTGTAATTTTCATCTTAGGTATACCTCAACTATGAAAGACAGAATGAGAAATAAAAATCCAGAAAATCACATCATGGTGGAAAATAAGTTTTTGGTCACCTCCAAACAAGCAAGATTCGTGGCTCTCACAGACCTGTAACTTTAAGAGACTCCTCTGTCCTCCACCTGGACCTGTATAAATGGCAACTCGTTATCAGTATAAAATACACCTGTCCACAAACGTAAACAGTCACACTCCATACTCCACTATGGCCAAGACCAAAGAGCTGTCAAAGGACACCAGAAACAAAATTGCAGACCTGCACCAAACTGGGAAGACTGGATCTGCAATAGATAAGCAGCTTGGTGTGAAGAAATCAACTGTGGGAGCAATTATTTGAAAATGAAAGACATACAACTGATAATTACTCTGATAATCTCCCTCGACCTAGGGCTCCACGCAAGATCTCACCCTGTGGCGTCAAAAGGATCAAAAGATCAGTGAGCAAAATTCCAAAGAACACCATATCTATTGTGAATCATGGGGGTGGAAACATCTATCTTTGGGGCTTTTTTCTGCAAAGGGACCAGGACGCGTGATGTGTAAAGGAAAGAATGAATGGGGCCTTGTATTGTGAGATTTTGAGACTTCCATCTGTAGGGGCATTGAAGATGAAACCCTAACCCTAACCGCCCGGGCAATAAAGGAGTGGCTTTGTAAGAAGCATTTCAAGGTCCTGGAGTCTCCAGATCTCAACCCCATAGAACATCTTTGCAGGGTGTTGGAAGTCCTTGTTGCCCAGCGACAGCACCAAAACGTCACTGCTCTAGAAGAGATCTGCATGGAGGAATGGGCCAAAATAACAGCAGCAATGTGTGAAAACCTTATGAAACGTTTTTGCCCCACTGTATGGGGATAAAGAACTAAATATATATATATATTTTAAACTTTGGGGTGTTTGGGGAAATTGTAGGGTTTCGGTCATGTGATATTTATTTGACCCTGTCTGAAGACATCAATCAAATGGAGGCCTCAAATATTATCCGTTACCTGAAGGATTTTTCAGCATTGTACTCTAGGTTAATTTATTTGTAAACACTCGTTGGTGGATTCTGCATACAGAGCTGGCATTCAGTAAACCTGCATGACAATGAAAGTGAGTTTATGGTGCATTCTGTTGGTGCCACACTGACGTAGTTCATTATACTAATTGTCTGCTTGTCACGCACAAATATTTAGAGCTGCATATTTTATTCGGGGGCTTTGGTTTGCTGGCATCACATGGTGCCTCTAGCTGGAGTTTTAGAAGGTGCATTTCAAACTTCATCAGGCAATATAGTGGAGTTAATATAGTTTTCTATTTTTACATATTTTCAAATGTTTTGTTTATTGCACATTGTAGTGGCAATGATGGTATGAAGGCAGCAATAATAAAAATGGCATGATGTCAATATTCGAGGATGTGCGCCATAATGTTATGTGTTCTTATATTTTTGTTTACTATATCACTCCAAGGATAATGTAAATAATAAACAGGAAGAATCACAAAATTCCTTGGCTGATTGTGCTTAATCATCCAGAACTATTTCATTAAAACAGGCTAATTGCAATATAAACATCACTCCTCCCTTGTATACGATACTTTTGTTCACTAGAACACAATTTCTCCTGCCTGCTCTTTGTATGCAGTACATTCAAATGAAGGGGCTGCCACTGTTCCAATCAGCATGATAAACACCATCGGCTCCCTAACCCTTTCTGGCTGTCCTTGCTTTCTTCTTTCATTTCACTAATTAGCTCTCCCCATTTTTGTTGCATTCAGTCTGACAAATTGGCGACGGGCTGAGCGTCCTTAGTGTAGTACTCTTGATTAAATGGGCGGACGTTTTGTGTGTGACAAACGACGCTGATTCACAACTTGTGATGAGTTATTGATTTGCCCTTCCTGCCCTCAGTCCAGCTTCATCTCCTCAAATATCTCCTGTCTCAATGTTAAATAGTTTGTGGTAATTGTATGGACTTCTGTGCCATAATCAGTCAATGAAACTGTAATAATTTATTAAACAATCCACTTGTTGGCATCTTTCAACATGATAAATGCAGACTAAGGATTGTTGTTTTTGATTTATTTTTTGTGGCAGTATCATATTATGGTGAAATTATAATTCTGTAATTCATGTCTTGTTTCTTTTTAGCAGCTCTATGCTCAAACACAAGTGAATGACAGGTGGATCTAGCCAATCACAGTGAAGGGTGAGCAGACAGTAGGTTAGTAGCATGTTACATGTAGACTCCTAAAGGACCACTGTCCTCCTCGCTCATCATCCTCAGCTCCCACACCGGAATAGTGACATCTACCTAGACTACAGCTGCAGCTGACTCCTTCTTTTTTTCAACACATATATATATATATATAT
>JAPMNZ010839969.1:0-11104 GCA_029875035.1 Pomatoschistus microps | reverse complement strand
AATTGATCAATATAGGAACGAAAGTTACATATGTAACTACTGATCTATGAATCCTGGATGACCGCCAGAGGCTGGTGCCTAGCACTGAATTTTCCCTCTGCACATTTCCAGTTTGAGTAGTAATACCAAATCATACTGTATGAGTCACCTGCCAGTTTCCCCTGGATGATGCCCCAGAAGTACAAACAGCAGCCTTCACACACAAATGTCACTGTCGCTCCCCATGGACAGCGAAACCGTAGCTCCAGCAGAGAGGCCGTTCAGCAAACCATGTTTCGATCATGATTTGCTTAAAGAGTTGGGAACGCAAGAACAGAGGAATGGACGATGCTGGACTATTTTACCTCTGGGGCATCATCCAGGGGTCACAGTGACTCATTTGATATTACCAACTGTGCATGTGCGAAGACAACAGTGCTGTGAAACGCCCACTGGCGGTCCAGGAAGGATGGACTGAACCCCAGCTTTAGTGTGTCTCATTATAATTTCTAGGAACAAATTCTGGAAAGTTAGCATTTATGAAATCCATATTCAATTCTCAATATAAACATTTAAAAGACATTACTCAGGCAACTGAACTCCCCTAGTGGGAAAGTATATTCAACATCCAAAAACTACAGAAACAGTGCAGATAATATGGTTGTACTTACGGAATAGTATCCAGCGAGGACACAATAGAGTTTAAGACTTTGTCTGTCGCAGTGCGGAGGTCCTGGCTGGAGACCTCTAGTCTGTTGCGCACCTCCTCATGGGACATGGCCTGCTCTGGCGTGACATCGTACGGCAGCTTGCTGCAGACAGAAAGAAGTTATTGATGAATCTTTTCAGAATCATAATAATTCAAAGAGAGACGGCTCTGGCACCTGGCTTCTCCTGTGGCAGTTTCCAGCTGGTTGACCCAGGCCTTGTACACGTCCACAGGATTGGTGTTGATGCCCAGACTTTTGTCCTCAATGATGTCCTTCACCACAGGCGCCAGCAGCTGCCTCAGCGTGTTGTGTCCTCGCGCTCCCCTGTTGAAACTCACCACCATCTTGATAACCGTCGGGTTTCCAGTCACAATTTCCTGGATCTGATCGACCTTAGAACTGATTCAACAATGGACAACATTAATGTACGCTCATCAGATTTCATGTTGTGTAAAAGCTCCAATCTCACTTTATTTCCTCCTCAAGAGCAGTCTTAAAGAGCTTGAGCAGCAAGTATTCCTCTCGCTGGTTGGAAGCATAGTTGTACAAAGTGAAAATGACTGTGTCCATAAATTTTGTTGACTTGTTTTGGGGCATCTGGAAAATAAGCTTGGCCAAATAGGACGGATTAGTCTGAAAAGAGAAGTCTGTTTTAAGTATTTGCACAGCTGAATTAAACCTCTACACAGAACATATATCGACCTGCAGCAAGTAAAAGAGATGTTGATAGGTCTCAAGCGTCCTCCTTTTGCCTTTGCTCAGGCCCTTTATCCCCAGTCTCGTTCCATTAATTAGATCTTCTGAATTAGATTTTTTTAGGTCCTTCATTTTCTTATTATGGGTTACGACATCCTTTAAAATAATAGGTTTTAAAAAATATATCAGCTCAATATGAACAGAAGTACATGAACATACTGAACATTTGGAGCAGGTATGTATAGACTACCTGTAAAGTAATTCTGTTCTTCACAAGTAAACCGATTTTAATATCCATTAAATTCAAGTCTTTTTCCATTTGTTGGTTTGAGCGGATCTTTGTCACCACTTCCTCTCTGAGCCCGGTGACCTCCTGCTCCTCCTGTAGATCAAGAGGGCTTTGCTCCAACAAATGGACAAACTTGCGTACAACAGATAGAGGAGGATCCTTTGCTCCGGCTGAGAAAAGTAAACGATGTTGAGTTAATAAATCATAATTTCATCAATAATCAGATTTATTGCCATGTTTATATCTCACTGAGTGTCCGGTAGTCCTCTCTTGCTTTGTTGGCCTTTAGAAAAGCCTGGATTTTTACAATCTCTTTCTCCTAAACACAGTATACAATGTCTGTCAATGCATTAAAACTTATTCTTCTGGAAAAAAAAAAACTATCAACTCACATGAGCCTTGAAAAACTGTAACCTTTCATTGTATTTCCGTTTGGCTTTCCACATTTTCACAAAGGATTGTATCTGAGTTAAAACAACATTGTTAAAATCAGAACAGCCCAAAGGACATTTTTAACCATCCTTTACCTTGACAACAGACTCCACATTAGTTTTCAGTAAATTAATTCGGTCATTGTAAATCTTTCTTTGCTTGTAGCCTTTCCACAAAGCCTGAAGAAGAAAAGGCAGTTTAAACAATAAGTATAGTGTTATATTGTAAATGAATACTTGCCTGCAGTTGTACCACTCGATCCTCGTGTTGGCGCAGGTAGTGCATTCTTTCACGATGTTTCTTTCTGACCAGGTACCCTCGGATATGTGCTTGAAGCAGCGTTACCAGGGACTCATTGGCCAACCATAACTGTTCCCTGTTATACTCTGAAGTCACTGAGCTAATAACACCCTGTTGAGGAAACAAGAGATACTAAGTATCGGTGGTTCAAAGAAAGCCGTGTCACTTTTAACTTTGTGCACCTGGATCTCTTCTCTGCTCAAATGTTTACTGTTGTTTTCAAAGTCCACTGGCTCCACCCATGAGCCCTGTCCATTCTGCAAGTTGTAGTAATAGTTATATTGCTCTTTAATGCAATGTTTTACCCACATACTATCTGTAGGGGCTGTCAAAGAAGAAGGGGAATTGCAATATTCATTATACAATATAGGTTGTCACTGTTTAATCAGATTTACCTTACCTTCATTATTACAGTTGGTTTGTTTATGTTCCAGCTCGGACTGATAAGTGTGAGCACATTCAGGAAGCACTGCTCTAAGACCAGCAGAGGGCGCCTGCAAGGCCTGGAGTGTGTTTGTAGAATTTCCTTCAGAAATCATTCTGTTCACCTGAGCTATTGTTTCAGCCACTGCCAAAAAAAAAAAAAAAAGATGAAAACACAAATAAAAATTATATAGTTGTTGGCTACTTTGAGTAAAGAATAAAAGGCACCAACTTGAGAGAGCTTCCTCTTCATTTTGATTGGCAGTGTCAATAGCTTCTTGAATTTGGTCCAACCACAAAACCAGGGACTCGTCCCCCGAACTCTGAAATTGAAAAATATTCAATTAGAAGTGCAGACATTTCCATGAGAGATTATGGGGAGGAAATAAGTGATACAGTTGTATCCCTTTGGAAACATCCTTAACATGAAAATATGTTTATTCAGTCTCTGGGATATGGAAATAAAGAAACTAGTGACAACTTTTTTTTTTCTTTTTCATACCAAAGTCATAATTCCACACAATAATTATGACTTTCAAGCTATGGGGAAAGATTGAGCCAATTGTGTCTGATAAATATAGCTAATGGTGCATTATCATGTTAACCACAAGATAAAACATGCACCTGTTGAGTGGGAATAACATGATTTCAACAGTCTGACAGTGGGCCTCTGACTGTGTCAGAATCCCAGTGTCAAAGTGGGATTGTGTTTTTTTCCCCAGACAGGAAAGTGCTCCATATAGCACACCAATTCCAGGCTTCCTGTACGCTCGCAGGAAGCTTCATTATTGCACTTACAGCACAGCTTCCCACCATAGCAGACATGGCCAGCAGAGAACCTTTCTGGAAGACCTATTTTGGCATTCGTTTATGGACTTTCATTAAAGGGACAATCATCAGCTGCTGTGTTTTGGGGACCGTTTCATGAGAGGTAAACATGGCAAACCTTCTGCCAGGATTAATTCTCTGCCTAATGGCAGCACAGAGCCTTCAACATAAAGGTGAGACTATCTAAAACTAACTATATGCTTTACACAACTTTACTGACAAACATTTTAAACCTACAGGTAACAAGACAGGAAACAAGACAGGAAACGCCTCTAATGCTATACCAAAAACATTCCAGCCACACAATCACTCCTTCTCCCAGGCAAACCAAAGCTTTACTGGAATGGAACCGTTCCTTCATGTGGGGCCAGAGGATCCAGCCACAGCGTTCACAAAAGGAGTGCTCAGTAACTGGATCATACCCTCCACCTATGCACTGTCTATGCTGCTGGGCATCCCATCTAATGCCTACATTGTGGCTTTTTTAAGGGTAAAGATCAAGGACAAGTCACGGTCAACAACAATTCTTTATTTGAACTTGGCTCTGTCCGACCTCTTGCTGCTGCTGTCCTTGGCATTACGTATTCATTATCACCTTCATGGAAACCACTGGATGTTTGGAGAGGTTTCCTGTCGTCTCATAACTGCATTGTTTTACGGAAATGTGTATTGCTCCTCTCAGACCATTGCATGTATCAGTGTGAAGCGTTACCTAGCCGTGGTCAAGCCTTTTCTGTACAGGAGACTGGCGACTACCTCCCTGTCCGTGTGGGCCTGCCTCATTGTGTGGCTTCTGTTCGGGGCTGCGATTGTGCCAGAGCTCCTGGTCAGGCAGAGTTACTACATTCCAAACCTGGGAGTCGTCACATGTCATGACATTCTGCCATCATACCAGAAGCCACACTCTCTGCTGGTTCCGTTTCGACTGGCCCTGGTCTTCCTTGGGTTCATAGTGCCTTTCTTTGTTTGTATTTATGCTCATGTGTCAGTGGTGTATCACTTGAGGCAGTCTGGCTGTGACTGGAAACCTTTTATAAAGGTCAGTAGCCTGGTCTTCATCATATTTGTGGTTTGCTTCTTACCCAGCGGCACGCTGCACATCACTCACTACATCTGTCTGATTGTGAGCGGTGACGACCAAATGTACACGTACTACAGAGCTGCGGTGTGCTTGTGCTGCTTCCACAGCTGTCTGGACCCTCTGCTGTGTCTGCTGCTATCCAGGACCGCCTCCTCTGAACTACACTTCATATCCCTGCGCGGGACAACTACTGCAGCGATGTGACCAAGCACCAGATCACATTTACAGTCTCAAACTAGTAGCAACTATCAAACAATAAATGAATGGTAATCAATAATAAAGTTGTGACTAATTGAACTAATGCATCTCTTCAGCCTTGAATTGTGAATAAACATCATTCAAATATACCTGACAGAGCCGCTCTTTTGCACGCAGCAGGACGTCATGGTAGTGTTTGGCAGTGTCTGGAGTCACCCCTGTTAACTTTGCTGTGGGCAGCATCAGTGCTGCCAGTGTCTGCTGATAATCACCAGAGTTTAGGGCCTCGTTTATCTCAGCTATAGCAATAACTCCTGTCACAAAAGCAAAACCAGGTCACATGTGGATCTTCAGAGAATTGAATAAACAAGATCTGTATTGCCATAAAAGTATCTTACGTTCATTCTCTTCAATGACTTGAACGTTGACAACGTCAATGCACTTCTGAACATCATTCCACGTCAGAAACTCCTGTCCTTTTGAAAGGGCTTCTGATCGTTCCTTTATCAGTGTATCAGCATATCTGCAAAAGTATAAAGGAAAAAACAACGCTAAAATTGACAGTTACATTTCAAACCCTCTTGCACAGGTTCAGTGAGCGTCTCACCTGTGGAGGTTTTCTGAGTCGATGTTGGTGAAGCCGAGGGGAGAGTCCGTCAGTTGTTCAATAACAGCATGTGGATCTTTAGTGTCCA
This sequence comes from Pomatoschistus microps, assembly GCA_029875035.1. Taxonomy (NCBI): domain Eukaryota; kingdom Metazoa; phylum Chordata; class Actinopteri; order Gobiiformes; family Gobiidae; genus Pomatoschistus; species Pomatoschistus microps. The sequence continues at coordinate 5,473 of JAPMNZ010839969.1, read as the reverse complement.
GCACCTCGTTCAGAACAGCTACAGCCGACAACATTTCCACTGCTACACTCAGCTCCTCATGCCCCAGGCCGCTCTGAAACATCAACAACACTTTCCTCATGTCACATTTTCAAACAGTGAAATTCATATGGGATGAGAGTTACCCGTCCCCCCGTCTGCAGCTGGAGACTGAACAGCTCAGATTGATAAAGTTTGGCAGCACTTTGGTAAACTAAAGGCAGCTGCGCCTCAGGGTTCATCAACTCCTCTACAGTGTTTGTTGCATTTCCAAGACGGATGGCAGTGTTAATCGTGGCAACAGCCTCCAGTTCTGAAAGATACATGTTCAACAAGATGTTAATTATGAGCCCACAGTTGATTAAATAATCTGAACAAAAACAAAGATCACACATACTTCGTTTTTCGGCCTCTGCATAATCATTACAAGAAGTGACAAGTCTCTGAATTTCACTTCTGTCACTCATTACTGCTTTTCGTCCTTCCTGCAGCACAAAACACGATTTAGAATCATCAAACAGAGGAGGTATACAATCTGATTTCATACTTGGGCTTTGTGTTGACAGTATGTTGTAAAATGCTCAAGATACCAGTGGCCGTTGGCGTCCTGAACAGCTAACAGGCCCAAGGCTTCATGTTTAAGAGCCACCAACAGAGCAGCAGAGTCCTGGGCCACCAGAGCTTTATTCACGTCTAGTACTGCAGTTTGGCCTACAGAACCAAGGAACCATGTTACATTTCAGTGTTGCTCGTCAGAGACAAAAGGTGCTTCTCTCATATGCTTACTGTTCACAAGGTCAATGCAGCACTGAATCTCCTGCTGCGTGAGCAGCTCTTCATAAACATCTCGCTCTTCAGTAGAAACAGATGAGCGCTGAAGAAAATACAGGTGGAAGAGTTTATACATGGCACCAAAGCAAATATACAAATACCTTTATGAATTAAGTCAGACTGTGCAATACTTCTAATCATTATCAAATAAATATCATAGTATGAAAAAAGTGATTCAACAAACCCGCCCTGCAGACTGCTCCTGCTTCTGTGCTTTAGCCCGGTTCAGCTCATCCTGGTAGTCCTGGGCCAGAGCTTCCTCAATGCTCCTCAACATTGCATTTGGATTATTCAAAGTCCCCATTGTGACCGATGTTTGTCCTCTGTCGATGGCTTCATTTATGGCAATAACAGCCGCATGCACTGGTGGAGGAAACAGGTGCAATGTAAGACGTGCACATTTACATGAGAATGTGTATCGATAATAAGCAGCTGTGGACTCACAGGCCGCTTCATCCACAGACAGCTCGTCGGCCAAGAGGCCTCCAATCTTACTGAAGGCTGGCATCTGGATACCATACTTGTCCAACTCACTTCTCATATTACTGATTTCTTCCTCTGTTAAGGGAAAAATTAAACATGAATTAATGTTTCAACAGATTTGACCCCTGTATAATAACAGTGAGCACAATAATTTACCTGTGAAAGCTACTTTTCCCAAAAGATCTTGAATTTGAGGAGCCACACCAAGTTTGTACAAGTATAAACTGAAAACATTAGCACATACACAAATATTTCAACATAATAAATGCACAAGCCACAAGGGGTCAGTGCTTTGCAGATGAGAAAAGCCAATGCTTCATTCCAGCACAGAGCCATTCAACAAGTGGTTGGCTGGAAACTTCATAAAACTTTCATGTTCCCACTGGTACCTGATAAGTTAACATGAATTATGCATGCTTTACACTGGTGAGGGCACTGCTCTGAATGAGAAAATGTCTGAATGAGTGCAGGTCCAGTCTTTATAGAACAGACTGTGAACACAAAGCTGTAACAAACACATGGTTCCTGAGGTAATGGCCGCAGAATCAGATGACAGCCTCGAGCCCCGAGCGTCCTTATGACTGAAATCCCCACACTACATTTCTGGCTTCCTAACAGCGGTTTGGGAGACGGAATTTTTTTGGCAAACTCCACTAAAGAAATGCAATTCCTTTGCGATGAATATAGAACAGAACAGTTGTGATGCGACTCGTACTGTGTGGTCAGGAAGGAAGAGCACGTGTGTGCGTGAGGGGAAGGAAGCCCGCTCTCCTGGGACCTGTGCAAAACACCACTTAAAAGAAAACAATTGTAGCAGCTAAAATGTCCTTCCTCTGAATCTGAGCTGAAGATAAGCTCTTCTGAATTTAGTTAACTCACTGAACCATCATAACTGCCCCACATGGTCTGGCAGAGTAACAATCCTTTGTTGAGCTTTGATGTTTAAAAGTGTTTTCAATAATCAGGTGTATCATTTTGGAAGAACAAAATGAGCTGAACATACGGATTAATAATGGTAAGGTTATTAATAGTCAGTAAATAAAGGAGAAGTTACAAAAGACAACATTTTCCCCCCAAAATAATGGAGTAGACTGTGTGCCTTACCTTAATGCGTGTATACAGTAAACCACTTTAGGCATGTTTTTACGATCATAGACGTCTGTAGTTTCGGGATAGAAAATCTGTGAAAACAAGAACACATATCTAAGACTTACTACATCCTGTTCATTCGGTAGTGTTGTCAAGAAATGTCAAAATTTAATAGTATTGAAATGTTCATACTATTATATTTAAAATAAACTCTTTTAACATTTGGTGCCAGACTAGTTGATGTTATAGTTATGCTACACATGTATATAAAGTAACATTTATATTTATTCATAGAAAGAAACCATCTTTTTTACTAGGGACAGAAATACATTAAAGTTGTGTCTATTTTTAGTCAAACTTAAATAACAATAACTTCCTGATGTCAGTTAATAGTACTTTTCTAGCTTGGGCTGTGGCTGTAAGGAAAACTACGAGTAATTAGGTGTGACAACTGCCGCAGCGACCTGAACAAAACAAGAGTGTGTTTGTGGAACAGAGGGCGAGTTTGTGAGGGAAGGAGGGACGGGGGGGACACTCACCTTTGGGAGACCCACAGACTCCATGGCTCTCAACCACTGCACTGTATTGTCTGTGTGCCGAAAGTGAAGGCCTTTGCTCTGTTAAAAAAAAGCACATTATACCTTATTTCATGACCTAGAGTTTTGGTTGAAAGTTTACACACCCAGGCAGACGATTTAGATTTTTTAGACCAGTAGCTCGCCAGCCCCTTTCAGATAGCTCACCAAAGGATTTAGAATTTAATCCATGATCTTGAAGTAATACATTTTAAGCCATTACATTTCTATTATAAATATAAATATAGGGTTATACAGTATCATGTTATATTTTTCATGTGTCGTAATTATCAGATAGATTTTAAATACGACTGCAAAAAGGAGTAGCTCTTTGCCTCTTCTTTTTTTATATAAAACTAGCTCTCCGATTGAAAAAGGTTGGTGGCCGTTGGTTTAGACCATATTGTGGAGCTTAGGAATGAGGGTGATTTTTTGTTTTTTTCCACTCAGTGTTAGCAGCCGTGTGAGATTGCATGTGGAGGAGGAGGACTCTGCACACCCGAGGAGGCGACAGTCATCTTTATACAGTACGTTTTGGTTTTAGTTTAGAGGTTTTCCATTCAGTCCACACACAACGAAGAGCAGGTATCAAACTTTAAAAAGGAAGAACTTTGGCCCACTGTCTCTGATAACAAACATACATTGTGTTATTATTACATGAAAATAGAGAACGTGTTTGTTTTTGTATAATCATTCATCTGAAAATGTCTGGGGGGTGTAAACTTTCAAGCACAACTGCAGTATTTGAGGCATTATAATAGTACTGAATACTGTACATATTTTCACAATCATTCAATATTTTGTGAACAGTGAAACAAACTAAAATCAAAGTTCAAGCTTTGGGGTTGTTGACTTCACTAAGGAACAGCTGCATGACACTGATGCCTCCCTGCTGCCTCCCTGCTGTCACATATGTGGGACCGGACTTCCTGTGCGCTATGATGCAAGCTGTCCATGAATACAACACCACATCTGCATGCTACTCCTCAGCTGCAGGGACAAGTGCCAACAAATAAATAGATATAAGCACTCAAATAGAATAGTACCTTAAAGCGAGACTGGTCTCTGTCATAGATCTTCTTCTCTGACACCATTTTAGGAGAAAAGAATGACGCTAGTTTGCCCAAGTAAACTCCATTTCTCAATCCCTCTTCCAGCTCTGTGGTTGGTGGCAGGTCTTCATCCAGGCAGGCCTCAATCCATCTGAGAACACAAGTCAAACAGCGTTTTAACTAGTCATAGGGAAGTACAATGTTGGGCATTTGGGTTATGAACACTTTTTACTGAAGTTAATTATGAATGTATGGAAAGATTCAGGATACTTTGGAGTAAAAGAATATTTCACACTATTTCCATTAAGTAGATTCCAGGCCGCTCTGGTCAGAGACATTTGGAAATCGCTGCCAAAGAATTAGTGAATCATTGGTGAGCTCAAAGAATTGCCCCAGCTGACAATCTGTTACACATTATTTCTACACATGGGAACAACACTGGATTTAGATCTAGTCCAAACAAGCGTTTAGATAATAGTTTAACTTTAATAGTTCATGTTAAGTTGTGGTGGCTGTGGGTATACCATGTACATTTAACACGGCTGATGTTGTTTTTATACTTGGATTGCATTTTTGCGGATCAGTGCTTTCTTCAGGGCTGAGCATAACACTCCCCTGAGTTTCTGTATCGTCAGCTTGTGTAGTTTAATTAAAGAGCTGGTGTGATGTACGTGTCAGTATCACAACAAGCTGACATTTGACTTGAACAATTTCAAGTGGAAAGTGAAATAATAATGAGGAAAACATGAAGCAAAACATCCTGCCTGTTGAACAGTGGTGTTCTGTCAAAACGTAGCTTCCTGATCTGAGGACAATGTGAGGTAAGGGTCTCCCCTGTTTACAGCCCTCTTCCTGCCTTTGTCCACCGAGACCCACCAGGACTGAGGGCTTTTCCGACACCAACAGAGTTCAAACACAAATATAGCCCAGGTCTTTGCTGTGAGGGGAAGGCACACAGTGTCTTCACAAAGTTTGCGTCATGAAGCTTAGTCATGCTGGTCATGAGTTTACAGTGAGATTGGGACATCAATAATCTAAAGCAAATGTGGAGCAGGCACTGTCTCAAAGTTTTAATACGGACTCACCACAATCATTAGCAGAGAGGCCGTGCTCTGAAACACCATGTTAAACTTAGACACTGGACTTGTGTGTCAGGACAAAGTCTCTTTGGAAACCGCTGCATTTGGGCAACTGTGCGTGTGTGCATGTGTGTGTGCGTGTGCATGTCTGTGTGTGTGCGCGTTCTTAGAGGTGCGACCAGCAGCTTGCAACACAACCTCCAAAACACACTAATTATTTCAAGAATCTAGTCTCTTCACAAACCACCAGCTAAAGTGGTGCAATATTACAGATTACTGATTTCTACCAATGTCCATAGACTCTAAATGAGTCTGAGTCTGCAGGGAGGTTTACATGACAATCAGTATTTATGTTGTAATTCTACTT
>JAPMNZ010839960.1:0-10525 GCA_029875035.1 Pomatoschistus microps | reverse complement strand
ATAGTTACATACAGATAAGATAGTTACATACAGATAAGATAGTTACATACAGGTGAGATAGTTACATACAGATAAGATAGTTACATACAGGTGAGATAGTTACATACAGGTGAGATAGTGAGATGACATGCAAAGTTCCTCTATTTGTAAAAATGATGATAATTTGCTTATGGCTTGTAAAAACTCCAAACATTTTTCTTATTTTTATGAATATGTTTTGTAAATGGACTTCACTGGATGTTTTAGATAAACAATAGATCAAATTAGGTAAACAAAAATAGATATCTTTTGTTTTTCTTTACAGATGAACACAAGTTTTCTGGACCTTAGTATTATTTTTTATACTTCATTCATAACCAAACATGAATAAAGCATCAAAGTTGACATGGCCCATTAATGTTCTCCATTAAGGCATTGGTTAATGTCATCATTGTTGTATATAAATAACTTTGAAATCATTAACGGAATATATTTCCGCTGCATTAGTTGTGAGGATGAGAGCTCCTCCTCCTCAGCAGCTGCTCCATATGTGTGAACTGTGAGGGGCGGCAGACTGCAGCGGGAATATGAATCAAAACATATCACACAAGCACTTTTACATAATCTCTCTATTCTTTTTCTGTATAATCATTATAGTGGGCCACTGCGTTCTCAGCTTTGATTACATTCTCTTTAACTCTGTAATCGAACAGCTTGACGGTCCACCTTTCTGAAAAACAGTTCTGTGTCAAGTGAAGTGATGCTTTTCACACTTTTGTTGAAGATGGATCAAACCGGGGTGAACAAGGACCACTGTGTGATGTATTCTAAACGTTGACAATTTCTTCGTTTTATACAATGCTGTCTTGTCTTAGCTCATTGGACAAAATATTCTATAAAAATTACAAAGACATGTTCTTTTAGGATTTGCATTTCCCCATATATGTTAAAGATAAGGCAAGATAACCTTCATTTGTCCCTCACTTTTCAGAAGAATAAAAGGAAAAAATAGAAACATGATGTTATTTATGCAACTAAAATTTTTTTTCATTTTTGAAATAATTAATTTTTCTGACGCCAAGGACTTTGAATTAATTTCTGCACAATCAGGAAGCTGTGGGTGTGAGCATAGGTCTCACTTGTTTTCATAGGTCTCACTTGTGCTTGTTTTCAAAAAGTTGTCAAAAGCTGACGTTCACTTTGAATCTAAATTAAACATGTTGTATAAGTTTAGAATATGAATAGGGCTCTTCCAAGGATGGTTGAATCCGTCAAATATTTCCAAGAATGTATTCTCACAGTCGCAGCTCATTAGGCAGATGACCAAGCAGCAGCTCAAGGCTGGTCTATTCTGGGACAAGGGAAGCAAACGTAGTAAATCAAAAAGTGCACACCTATGACATTCGTACTTTCTGTTTTATGTTTGTCCTAATTTAGTTCACTTATAGTGTACAAGCTCCTCTAAAAAACGTACCTATCTTTTTTGTTTGTTTCATGAAGAGGTATTTTTTATCTTGGATATCTTTATATTTCAGAATTACCCATAAAACACATTTAATATCACCACATTGCACTAATTACTTATTACTAAGTATTTAGGTTAGATGGTTTCATAAATTACATTGTTTCTTGTCCAAACAAAAGATGAATGAGTAAGTAATATTTTGTGAACAAATATTAGACCGTCTTATCTTAGAAAACAAAGAGCTGAGCTTTAATAGTGAATTAAATAGTGAAGATTAAGTAAGTGATCAATTGTTGAAAGAATAGACCACACTTTGCTCGCTCAGACCAGCTATAGGAAGCATGGCTCTCAGGGCAGTGTGAGAGCAGGGTCCCACTCTGGGAAGAGAGTTTGTCACCCTGGGCAGATGGCACAGTGACACCAGCAGTACATCTCAACTCCTCTGACATCCATCTGCACTGTCAATGTCATTACTCGGCGCTATTTCAGCAGCAACAATTATGAACACTGTTGCAATATTTTTACTAATAATTAGCAAATATGTGCAGCTGATATTTGGTCTGAAGACTTTTTAAAGCCAACAAATAGGGCTTTACAACAAACTACGTTTGTTCGCTCAGTAGTTGATCAAACAGGCATGTATAGAATATTTTTTTGATTTTAGACTTAGCGCCATTCAAGAGCGTCCAGCATCATGCCATTTTCCATTTGTCTGATCAATTAACCAAGCTTGTACGGATTCTTCTTCTTGGATACTAACGGTGAAATTTATCTTTCGAAGTCTATTTTTTCAATATGTTTAGGAAGCATATCTCTAAAACAATGGAGGTTAGTCATTGGTTGCAAGTTTTGATTCCAGCTCCATGTGTCCAGTAGCACAGTTCCTTGAGGCAAACCTATAGTCCTAAAAGTGTTGAATCCGCCTCTGGCTTGTAAGAAAAAAACAATGTATTTTTTCTTGCCATTGTACAACATAAAAGATCTTAAACGAGTCTTCCTTTGCTGTCCCACCCAATTAATTTTGCTCTATAAATGGCCGTACCTTGCAGCAGTAAACACGGGTGCTTTTATGGAGGTAACCCGAGGACAGATTAAAACCCTCATTCTTCTCATTTTATGTATTTATTCTATTTTTATGTTTGCGGCCCCCACATACACACTGGTGCGCCACACGCAGAGATCATTAATCATCAGTCGGCTGCTAGCTTGAGCCAATGTGGATGTGACATGGGAGGGAGCTTAAGAGATGAAAGGATGTTTATCTGGGGCTCCTGCATAGAACATCATGTGAGAATAAAGCTAAGCAAGTCAGAGAAAATCGACTACGGCCTTTGTTCTTTAAGAGGCCAAAGCCGTTGTTTAAATGATGGCTACTTCTCATTGCACTTTGTTTTTCTAGAGTTCTCTTGGACTTGTACACTACCTAAACATATTTCCACATATTGAAATGGCAGAAATCTTCTCCTGCCAGTTGCAAGAAATTGAGTCAATGAGTTTGAGGTGTGAAAAGATGAGGCGAGTCTGTTTGACGCAACCGTAAAGGAGGATTTTCTACTTCCGAGTGGATCATCAAGACTGTTGGTCCTCCCAAATGTCAATCATTCTGGTGATACGTGCTCGTCAAAGACCAGATTGTATTGTTCAAAAAGTGGAGAGGGCAGTTCTTTCCTGAAATTTGGGAAAATCCTTTTATACGTTTACCTTTTCGAGCCCAGGGAAAAGTCATTATAAATGTATTTATTTAGGAGGTGTGATCAAAGGATGACCGCACATTGAGACGGGGGCAGCTGAAGAAATAGTTAATAATTGGTCATTTTGCTGTTATTCTTCCTCGCATTCCTTTTTGAGTGTAATTATGTTTGAATTTTTCTATATTTAATGTACAGTGAAACGATTACTACGTTGAACATTTTCGTAGAGGTTTTACTTGGAGTTTTTACAAGCAGTGTGCCAATTATCAACATTATAACAAATCAAGGCTAATCATAACTCACTCGTGCGTAAAGAGTCATCATACATTAGTTTCAAATTGTAAGTTTAATTGCAAGAGTGTCCCCTGTATAGCACTATTACATTTTGTCAACGCTAATGGCTCACATTGCTTGCTCCCGTAGCTGCTAGGTAATGTCACTTGCCGCACCCACACATGTATTTTCCCATCACTTTAAAAATAAACACTCTCATTTTGCCAATTGTACCTATAATTATTTGCATCTTTAGACACAGTTGCTAAAAGTAACATCTCCTGCTTGTCTTCTGTTGTCACATGCCGCCCACCGCTCCTCCTCTGTCTTCTCTTTTACATATCGCCCCGGAATCTCCCTCCTCCACTCCTGATCTGTGGGCTTGCAGGAACTTCCGGAAGCATCTTCGGATGGTGGGCAGCCGGCGGATGAAAGCGCAGAGTGAGTCAGAAATTTGTGGCTGTATGTTCTCTGGGTCTGCCCCACTGTCATCTGTGGGTAAGCATGGTGTGTGGCCTCAGATCTGCTGCTGATGCTGCTGCTGCTGCTGATGATGATAATGATAATGATGATGATGATGATGAGAAACAAAAGTGACTCACTGCATGTTTGTGTTTTCACTAAAGGTGTCTGTGCACTTCCCCTGCTTTGGTCTTGCTATGCAGTCCACTGTGTTGCTGAAAGTTTCAAGCCAATTATCTACAGACTGTCTGAGGCACGGAAATGAAAGTTTTAGGCTCTATATTTACACTCACAGCTGCATTGGCAATGAATCTGTTGTCTCACCCAAGCACAGACGAGAGATCATCCACTTTTCCACTGTGTTAAATGCTTTATTTGTCCCTGTCTTACAAGCACTAAAAATAGGTGTGTGAATTGCACCTTCAATTTTGGAAATAGCAGTTTTTGTTAGATAATTATCATGTTATGCAAAGTAGTGTTGTGTAAGAAAAACTGAGAAGTGGGTCAAGTTTAAATACTGATCAGAATAACTGCAAGGACACGATCTGAATATATGATAAAATTACAACTGAAATGATCTGGTTTTAAAGCGTCCATCATTCCAGGCATCATGTATAGTTGTGTTTTTAAGTTTAATAGCATTATTTATAGACTCAGAAGTACATCTACAATACTCCAGCCATTCACTGTTCACTCTCAAACATACATTTGGGTGATTCCAGGGTGTTGTGCTGTGTGTGGACGTGAACTGTGGTTTTAGTGCAGAAAGGCCCTGGTCTCTTGTCCCAGCTGCATCCTGGCCCTGTGTGAGCTGTTGTGCAGTTTGATGGGATTTGACCCTTTCGTTTGTACTTATACAGTTTACGGTTTGAGTGTGTGATTATTTTCTCGCCGGCACCAGCATTTGCTGAGCTTAGATCGAAGAGTTTCAGCCGCTCCTGGAGTGACCCCATCCCTGTCAAGACTGACTCAACTCATGAGCACAAAGACAGTGAGTGGATACAGACCCTGTATGTGCATGACAGTGTTGTATCGTTACGGAGTCATACTCATATCCCAAGGCCACGTAGTTGAATGACAATGTGGATTACTTTTTAAATAGGAAGAACATAAATGGGTTAATTCAATATGGAACAAACTTGAATTGTTCTTATATAGCTCCTGGTTTGAATCACAGTATTGTGCCATTGTGCTCGACTCCTCCACGTTTGCCATCTACAGGTGAAACATCTACAGGAAAAAGTCATTCTACACTTAATTTCATGATATCGACTTATTACATGCAACGTGACAAATGCCAAGCTTTTAGTGTCATATTATGATGATTAAAGTGTACTGTCTATTTTCAAAATATTTACATTCTGATGATATTTTATTTGAAGTTTTTACAATTTCAACATATCAACATTATTACCTATAAATGCTTGATATATATTTCATCTGTTTCACATTAAAAGTTGCAAAAAGATAAGTTGTAAATACACAAGTACAGTAAATGTACTTGTTAATGATTGTACTTCACAGAGTTTCATCTGTATGATCGCAGTTGTGCTGTGTGCCAGTCAGAAAGATCGGGAAAAAGACTTCTGTAATGTTGCTCCCTAGCTGGTCTATATCCTGTACATGTAAGATGATTACGTCCACATAATAGGAGGTATCATTTCTGTGAACAAAAACAAGACAAGAGTACAGTCTCCTCATAACCTGGACATGAAGTGGAGTCAGGGGCTGTCTCCCCACAGGAGGTGTCAGATCATCCACTGCTCCTCCTCTGACTGACAGGTTAATTACTGCTCAGTGCTCCCTTCTCTCTCTGTATTCTCATCAATTAATTTCAAATGCAGATGGCTTCTGAACAGAAAGCATTTAGTAGCATTTGCATGATTTAAAAGGCTTTAATTAGCACACAGTATGATCCGTGTCAATATGATATGAGTTCAGCTATGATGATACGGCCGTTTTTGTTCAGTTTTTGTGGTTTGTGGGACATAACAATAGCATGCATAGCCTAATGATGAGTGTTATTCTCATGTCCCATTTGCGCTGGTCTGTGCTCAGTTGTTTTGAAGCATTTGATTATATGAGTGCAGTTCTGATTTGTCAATGTGATGTTGCCTCTGTTGTCTGTATTGTATGGAGAGTTATCAAGTTGTTGGTGTCGTATTACTCTTTATTGTTTCTCTGTCTACAGCAGGTTATGTCAAACTTATTTCTTTCTTGGGCCAAAAGAATAAAAGTGTATTTTTATCCATCCAATTTCTGCACCAGCCCCTCACTGATCCTCCTGCAGGTGGTGAGTCCACAGGAGCCTTGATCTTCCAGTGGCAGGCAGAGTCAGGCAAAGTGGGGTTAAGAACACAATGACATCAGTAGGAGTCGTGAAGAACGTCTCGTGGTGGGGCTTGAACCCAAGACCAATGATTTTCCAACTAAGCCACAGAATATTGTTGTACACTTAAAGAATATGTTGCAACATTTCCATATCATGAGGTAACAAACATCATTTGGACTTTGCACATTTACATTGTAGTAAAATTACATTATAATGATTGATGACAAGTTGAAAAGAAGGAAGTTCTAACAGGGAAGTTCACTCAGCCACACTCCGACATGGCAATTTTCCCAATCTGGTCTCGGCCCACTCTAGTGTGTGTCCAGTTCTCGCAGTCTTTCTCGTTGTCTTGTGCCGCCTCCACAGTGTGTGACATGATTGAGCTAATACTTTCCACTTCCATTTTCTTGCAGGTGGAAAGAAAAATGTCGATAGTTTTCTTTGGAATGCAATACTACTATACTTTGTCAGAAGAGGCTTGTTTATTTGTTGCAGCTCGAGTCCTTTGATATGATAAGATAACAGAACCTGTTTTTGTCCCTGAGTGGGGATATCTGCTTCAGCCAGTCCATAATACAGAAGAATATGAGATGGTATATAAAAAGTTACTGGTTAATAAATTCATCACAATTATGTGAGTGCTGGTTCTTACACAGTTTACCTTGGACAAAGACACACAACTCAGTCAAGATTTACTACAGATACACTTGTAATTCATTCATTCATTCATTTTCAACCCCTTTATTAGTCCATTTCTGGGTTGGGGGGGGGGTGACAATGAGAGCTGCCACCCAATGCTCAAAGCACCGGCCCCTTGCTGATCCTCTGCAGGTGGTGGGTCCACAGGATGATGGTGCCACAGCCTTGGTGTTTCAGAGGGAGCTTCAGGCAATGTGAGGTTAAGGGTCTTGCCTAAGGACACAACGACAGCAGACATTAGTGGGAGCAGTTGGAGTAGGTCCTGTGATGGGCTCGAACCCACGTCCTACTGGCCCAAAGGCCGATGCTCTACCAACTGAGCTACTGTCGCCCATATTAAAGATTCTCACTCAAAATGAATTTGAGTTTGTCCAAGTCTGTTAGTTTTGTCAGTTAAGTCTGAGACATAAATGACAAATACACTTAACATACAACCGCATAAGAAACATGACATAAAAGACAGATAAAGAAGGACACACACAGAACAGACAGTACGTACACAAACCTATAATTTCACTTCATGAATATTTTTATTCTTGTCTAATTTAATTTATTATTTAGATATGTTTGATAGATGTGATATATTTTACTTATACTAACCACTCATTTGTATCTCCTCGAGAAACACACTCTCTTTTATTCCAAAATTAATGTTTATAAACTCGAGAACGCTCACTGCTTTCTGAAATAGTCTGACTATTTTCTAAAGAATAACCCCGTTATTCTAGGCCTGTACTTCTCTTTAACTTGAGAACAATTCTAAAACTTTTTTGTCGTCCATAAACTGCTGTTTTAATGTTGGCAACCCAAACACAGACACGTGAACGCTGGTCCTTACGCAGTTTTACTTGGACAAAGACACACAAATTAGACAGGATTTGTTTTTGTCATTGTGTGGCTTTTTAGTTATTCTGTACTTTGTTTTTGTTTTTTGTTCTTAAATCAGTTCTCTGTGCTTTTAGTTTGACTTCCCCGGTGTTGATTGTCTGCCCCGCCCTGATGTGTTTCCCCTGTGTCTGTGTCTATATGTGCCTGTGCTCCTCTCCCGCTCCTCTTGTTGCTGGTCCATTGTTTTGTCAAGATTTTGAGTTTGTTTTCACCTGGACTTTTATTTTATCATAATTTTTTGGCATTCCTGCTTTTTGGGTCTTCATTCACTTCGCCACATGACAGTTGTTTTGTTAATTTTCTTATGGACACAAACATCTTTTACCCAGTCTAGATCCCTTGTCTAATCCTATCGGATTTTAACACAGAAAGTCAGTGGTCAAAGTTGTACCGTGGACAAAAACTTAAGCACCATCTAAATGATAATGATAATCTAAACACACTATTTCCCTTTCAAATTACATTTTACCTTTTGTTAACAAAATCATACAGTCAATGAAACACATGTAGTTCCTGAACACGCACTTAAGACACTTCTCATGTCATTATTCATTCACTCCATAAACAGTGGGGATAAGAACTGTAGCCACAGATGCCCTGAGACACACTGACAAAGCAAGGCAACCAGTATGTGCCATTCGGCCCCTCGGACCACCACCAAATACGCACACACACAAACAAAAACACACACACACACACCAGACCCATTCTAGGCAATGTGGGTGAAGTGTCTCGCCTGAGTACATATCAACCGTTTGGCACTTTGCAGTCTTAGCCGCCCCACTGTGGCACCTGCTGTTCCCAGAGGTGTCCCATCACAGAACTATTCAGGCCATGTCCTCCTAAGCTTCAGGGGTCTACAGGATCTGGCGTAACCTTTGAAATATATTCTGATTGAGTCTGGTGTAAATGCCCACTCTTACAGCCACTGCATCACCACAAGATCAAATATACAAAAATATTAACTTTTTCTCTCATTTTTTTTATTTTATTTGAATTGTTGGAGGGAAAACACACCTAATGATATCCCTTTGAGGACTGCTTTAAAGACCACTGCATTGCAATAATCCAAACAAGAATAGATAAAAGGATGCATTACTTTCTCCAGATCTGCATGTGGCACAAACGATGTAAACACTTTAAGGTGTTGCTCAATAGAAACAGCATAAACAGGTGAAGCTGAAATGGGAAATAATAGTTTTTTAAAAGTAAATCATCGTAAAATGTGAATACAATATATGATATCAACTCTTTACATGGCAAGGTGACATATGCCCAGCCTTTGTTTGTGATAATATTGAAGGTTAAGATGTTTTCATTCTCAAAATATTGTAATTTCTGAGATGTTTTAGTTTAAGTTCTTACAAGCTGTGAGCCAATCCTCGCATGAAAACAAGTAAAGGCTAGATATATCTCACTTTACGTTTAATTTGTGTATACGAGCATCATATATTCACTTTGTTCAATGTGAATGTATGACTGCAAAAGTGAACGAACAATTTTAATTTCCTGAGTTTCACCTGAAGACTTTGTACATGAGTCCGTGTAAAGGTGGTTCTCCCTGTTCTCAAACATCCTTACCAATCACTCATGCACTGTGCTGCTGCTTCTGCTGCTTCTGCTGTGTCTGCTGCGTCTGCTGCTGTCGACACAGTGGCCTTCTTCCATCTGTCACTGTGTCCCGTCATTAAGGGTTCCATTCGCTCGCTCCTCTTCCTCCTCTAGCTACAACCACCTCCCACTCGGGCCCCGTCTGTCAGCCCCATTAACCCTTCTCTCCGGGGCCCTGCCTTTTGCTTCAGGTGGAGAATTGCAGGCGTCCAGTGGAAACGTGGATGAGAGCGGTCATCAAGAGGACAGCCTGGACTGGGAGGAGGAGAAGGAGCAAGAGAGACTGGCATGTGAAGGAGATGACTTTGTACCGCCCAAAATTATGGTGAGTCAGACATTCTCCATGAATACCAATTAAAGATGGGGTTGCAGGCTTTTTTCAGAAATGATCTTGTTTCAAACATTCACACTATAATATTGTCTAAACAGAAAGTGTCTTGTGTCTTGTAAAAATGTGATTTATTTTACACATCAGGCCCCAACATGCTGTCTTTGTCTTCTTTTGCATGTTTGTAAGAAAGAGCCCTGTGAGTCACTCTGTGACGGTTTGGGCGGAGAGATGATTGGCTTTTCTGTGACACCAAAAGTACATGTTTGTGAAATCTTTTGAGAGCAAGGAACTAGATTGATTGTATTTTACTTAATTTGTTTGTGGTTTGAAGGTATTTTAACCCTATGTTAGTCTGGTTCTGCCATTTTAATAAGATAAAAAGGCCTGCATCATGGCAGTCAGTACCATGGTCAGTATTATGAGTTTTAAACTCATATATGTATGTTTATCTAAGTCATAATTAAGAGGGCAGAATACATTTGATTGTATATTTGAAGTACATCCTACTATGATAACATCATGGCACAGGAGTTGGTACAGAAGATTGTCATCATAAAAGGCCAGTGGAGGTGTAAAAGTAAAAGTGTGACGGAAGAAGAGTTTTTCCTTGCTGATGCAGGAGGGTCTTGTTGGACAGTTAGTGTCCAACAGAAAGAATGTGGTGACGATCCAGGACATTTTAACATTCTAGAGTATGTATGGAATTTTTTTTTGTGTGCTCTATATTTCTCATGTGTTTTTAACTGTTGATTCTCTGATCTGTGTTGGTGATTTCAATGGTTTTGTTAAGTCCT